>AP028430.1:9907175-10092175 GCA_036509395.1 Antheraea yamamai
GCTAAATAAATCTATCGTGCGATCTTTTTAACAAGGTCGTTATATTGATGCGATAGCCTGGGAACGATGGAAAAATGTCCTAAATTGGTTCTGTAGCTTTTGTGGCCAAAGAAAGAGATTGAATATCTAGGAAGTCTGGAAAGCACATTAATGTTAAATCGATTCAAAAGTTCTGAATTATCAACGTGGTTATTAAAAAGTTTATACAAAAAAGTCATGTCCAGCATAATTCTTCTATTGTATAAAGCTGTAAGTTTGACTTCTTTCAGTTTATCAGAATACGGAGCAAATTTCTTAGTGTCTGATAAGCAAGCTATAGTAAAACGAATAATGATAATTATTCTATATATAGATAAATGCGTCACAAGCCGAACGCTTAGGCCGATCGCGTCTCTCTATAGCTTGTTCCGCGCTCTCGCTTGCACGCTCAGCTCAGACGAAACATGACAATGCATTTTTGTGCGTGCAGCCTGCGTTCATCGATTTATAAGACGTTATCACATCAAAAAATCATAGCAAGCTTACTGAAAGTGCTTAATAGTTTCGCGCTCATTCGCTCGCTCGCATAAAAAGTCTTCATCGGTCTGAATCTCCGTGACTGTCAAACATGTGTACTAATTTAGTTGTTAAATTGTAACATATTTAAATTGATTTTATTGAAGTTAAAGTTTTTATGGCATATTCGGGAAAATAAAATTACGCGTTAAACGTAACATTATACGTATGTATTTATGTGTAAGAATAGGTGTCTGTCTGGATGTAGTAGTATAATTTATAGTATAGTATATAGTTTATGAGCATTCTCATATATACAAAATTTAATACACATAAGCCAAAGACGTTTCACTTCCTCCGCGTGTACATACTGATACACGCACTGTTTTTTTTATATATTGAAGCTTTTATCAAATCAAACCAAAAATATTTTATTCAGTTTAGGCCCTAATAAGGCGCTTATGAACGTTAAAATTACCACCGGTTCGGGCAAGGAACCCAGTCATCGAGAGTAACCGGCAAGAAACTCGATCGGGTACATCTTTTTAACATATATATTTCCAATTCATTATACGTTACAATCATTCTTAGTGAATGCACAAAGAGGAGTCAATTCCAGACATCATTGTCGTTCACATATTGATTCACTCTATAATAGCCTTTTGACACCAAAACCTGCTTGACGTGGCACTTAAACTTACAGTCCGGCAAATCGGTAATATGCTTTGAGACTTTATTGTAAAACCTAACACTGTTACCTAAAAAACGATTACTGGTTTTACTAAGTGTGAAACATGGGACAACCAGTTTGTTACAGTTTCTAGTATTTAGATCTTGCCGGTCTTTTACTAAATACAGTTTTTTAATAACTAATTTAAAACCAAATGCTTTCTTTTGCTATGAGACGTGGTAGTGGACAATCAACAAATAATAGTGTTAGATTTTATAACAAAGTCCCAAAACACATTACCGATTTGCCGGATAGTAGGTTCAAGTGTTATGTCAAGCGGGTCTTAATACATAAAGGTTATTACAGGGTGGATCAGTATGTGAACGATAGCGACGTCTGGGAATGACGCCTCTCTCTGTGCAACCACTAAAAACGAATGTAGCTTTATGTGTCTATTGGTGTGTTAATAAAAAAATATATATGTTAGTTACTATGAAAAGATAAACCAGATCGAGTTTCTTGCCGGTTCTTCTCGATGACTGGGTTGTTTTCCGAACCGGTGGTAGTTTTGACGTTCATAAGTGCCTTCTCAGGGCCTAAATTGAATAAAGAGTATTTTGATTTGATTTAATCAATTTGAGGAGGAAGTGCAAACTAACCTCCACTCTAATATTTATACAATGTAGATGAAAAATCTATTTATAATCGTGTTTCGATGCGGTACATTTGAAAGCTACGCTTCCTTTAAAATATGGCATGTTACTATTTTCACCCTCCTCATCTCTTATGCCCGGTTTCTGAGATACTCGGTTAAACTATCAATAGTTATTGACTCAACAAAGTTATCCATAAGATTAACTGTCAAATAGCCCGTTGAATTTTACTGTCATTTATCGTATGATTGTGTATTTAGAAACGCAATTTGACAAGTTATCGAACCGATAACGATATTGAACAGATAAACTATAATTAAAGTACCTCAGAAACCGTGCATTAATCATCGCTTTATAAGAAACTAGCGGGCCTGGCTGACGTTGTCCCGCCCTGATTACCCCCCGCAACCCCCCTTGTGGGTGGAATTTCGTAAAATCCGTTCTTAGCTGACCTCTACTCGGCGAAAGGAATATCCCTACCATATTTCAAGTCGCTACGCCTTATGGTTCCAGAGATATAGTGATGAGTCAATATATAGGTGGGAATCTCTTATATATATATATATATATATAGATATGTATGCAGTATATATGTACATATAAATAAAATATCTCAAATCAAAAGCTATTAAATACTGTCGTATATATGTAGATTTGAACAAAAAAGCCATATTACGGTTTATAATACATATACATAAAACACGTTATTAATCAAATGCAGTTACAGAGAAGAGCTATCTATTATTGCTCTTTACAAATGGAAATACTTCACACGCTCCCACAATAGCCGCAATTCTAACAACACAACTGTTATTTCCCGTTTTCATACTTGTGTTTGTTAAATTCACTGGAGAACTTGTTAATAATTTAATGTAATGTTTAAATAATATATGACTTATAAACTTGTATACTTAATGTTACAATTTCCTTATGCAAGCGTTCAAAACAAAGAAATTTGAATATTATGAAACTAGTTATAGAATGTGGTCATTTAAATATGTTTAAGCTCATTTAAAAACAAAAATCGTTACATTTTTATTGTTACCAACATATGCGATGATTTAGTTTAACCACTGTTAAAATACATCAATTATTTTTGTGACTTGGGAAAAAGAAAGGGGTTTTTTCAACACTACTGGTGAAAAGAAGAACAACTTTTAAACTCTATGTTTTAATATAAGAAAAGAAAAGATGCGTTTACACTATTGAGACAACGAACTGCGTAGTTTCGGTGCTCATTACACACTGGCCAAAACAGGCGATTTTCCCGGTATTTAAGGTGATGCCGCATCGTTAGATCATTTATGGCATCCCTTAGACATACCCCACCTTTGCTTGTTAATAAAAGTACACCTGTGTGCCCTATAATAAAAACCCTCATAATTATTTATTGCGGTTAATCTTTTTATTACTCTTAATCTTCTAATTATTTTATTGCGATGTCTAATTATTTTGCAATTGTACTAATTCTTTTACTATTCGCATATTCGGTTAAACTCAACAGCCACGATAAGCGTCAATACAGAATATCCTATCATTTTTCAATTTCTATATTTTGCGCCACCACGCCAACCAGTAAAGCTAATTTATCGACTTTGTTGCTAACAACATTTTAATGTTATAAACGACATTTCTTATTTATTGAATGATTGAAATATTTTTACTTATTTTCTGGTATATTTTAGTAGGTATAGTGTTTTGTAATACAACAATATCTTAATTTTACGATTTCATGATAGCCAACTTTATTAATCCGCCATTATCTTATGAAAGTTTCCTGTTTACTTATATATTCCGGATCTCTTTAGTGAATAATATACTAGTATATATTATACAGACGCTTATTGCCATACCTGTGCCATCGTAAAACGTATTCCGTGTTATTACAAAAAAGTTATATACGTATTGAATACTTGCTTTAAAAAAGTTTGGGTACTTTCGTATTAAAAGCACCGCGCTCTGTACATAAGAATAAATAATTCCCATTGGAAATTATATAGTCTAGTAAAGGAATCATGAAAATTGGACATCTAATTTCTAAGACCGGCATAAAAAGAGAAACATACTCAGGAAACGGAGGCCTTTTTTTCTGAGGTCTCATACTACCTTCAATGAAAAAAAATCAAGCGTTATTTGTGAAAGTATTTTGGAACTTTATATACTAATATATATTTCCTAATATGAATTTTAGTTGCAAAAAATGCATTTCACACAAAGTTCTTTTATGCGCAAATTCTGTCAAAGGTTTATTCTGCTTATCAATGGCTTGTTGTACCAAATATAGTTACAAAGTTATTCGAAAATTTTAAATAAATTATAACTCGGAAATCGGCTTGATTTTATACGCTGAAAATAAAACTCACATGATAAGAAGTTACAATAAAATCCCGACGGAATTAACGCGTGATATGAAACGCATATATATTTTTTTGCAAAATTAATATGTCCTGTATCAAAAGTGCGACATCCTGTGAATTATTCGGTATCAATAATTTCCTGTATTCTTATAATGCAAATCACTACATAGAGCGCAGTTGTCGTGTGCGCTCGTTATAAAGCAATGATGTTGTTCCTTCTCTTATTATTACTTGTGACTGCTACAGCTACGATGGAAAGTGATTATTGTAAGTACCTTACTACGTTTCTCCAGCTACAATCGTAATGAATTTGGACTAAATCGAAAACGGCTAGTTTCACACAAGAATCTTCTTTCTTACGTCTTAATAAAATTAAAAAAAAATCATGTTTAAATCACAAAATTACAGGACTTACATTTAAATATATTATATACTAGCTGACCCGTGCAACTTCGTCTGCACCAAATCGGTTATCACTGGTGCCAATTGTATTTTTAAACGCGAAAAATTTTAATATAACTAAAACCTTATTGCAGCCACACCATCGGTTTCCAATTGTGAATCCAAACTATCAACGGACTCAATCAAACATATACCCAGATGGTATGTGGGAAATCTTTTAAAATAAGCCTACAACCCGTTCGTAGCAACCAACATATATTGGTGGTAATGTGAAAAAAACCTTTAAAGGTCTATGGACCCCCCAGTTTCTAACGAAGTTCCTTTCCCTTTTTTGTAGACGTTTACTATACAGTCAGTAGAGTTTACATTATAAAATATCAAGTTGATAGAGTTAAATTGTAAATTAAACGATAAAATGTATTCATAAAATAAAATAATGATAAATGAAACACTGAATAATATTATAACTATTTTCAACTTGTATTAAAACTTTTTCACACTCCATTGTATTGAAGAAAAATATAAATATTAAAAAGATATGAGTACGACGCGTCAAATGTCACTTGCCTGTAACTATTTGCCTAAGAGCCAGCAACGGTTTCGAAAAAGAAAATAAGCCAGTTTTTATATATTTTTATGTTCTTCCGAACAGAGTGCGGGCTACCTGGCTGCCGGTAAACGTTGCGTTTATTAGTGCATATCGCACCTTTACAGGCAAAAATATTGATTTTTAGTTTTGATTGTTTTGTTTTTTACTAACTTTGAAACTCTACTAAAACATGAAATTATCATTGCCAGACATTTTTGTTATAAACAATAATTTGCCCGATGCTATTTTTTTGTAAATAAAATAAGTATGTTCTAACCATGTTAAGATAGCTGTAATTTTAATATTATTATTATTTTTTCTTTTAATGAAGGCTTAGTCGCCTGCGCGACTATATCGCCTAAGTGACATACAACTATATAACAATAAGAATGACAGTAAACTTAACAATAGCTTATATTAATTTTGTACAATTCTTTAGCATCTTTCGAAGTGGGGTCAGACAATAACGAATTGTACAAACCAGTGTGGAACGAACCAGAAGCATTAAGCCGAGATCTAATATCTTCGTTTCGAACACATTCTGCCAGGATGTGGTGCACATCATCGATGAGTTCACAAATCTGGCAGAGTAGTGATAGTACTTTACGCATCAAGTAGGCGAACTTTTTACATGGGATGTGTTCTGAGCGTAATCTTATTCTTGTGATTGCTTCCCGACGGCAAATCGTACTGTCATCAATCCATGGTGACCTTAAGGGGCGTGGCTGAATTGTTCTGTACCATATTCGTTTTGTTTTAGAACGCTCATCAAAGTATTCCTTCCAATGCGAGTAACAGCTATTTTTAAATACTGAGCATACATCCAAGTAAGTTGGTAAAATATTAATAGGAGCACCTTCCGAGGATCCTTTTCTAGCTAAAAGATCAGCTCTTTCATTCCCAGTTATACCTATATGAGAAGAGATCCATTGTAAAACAATTACTTTGTTCTTTGCTTTGAAATCTAGTAATTGCTTCAAAATAGTGTTTGCAGGCTATCGGTATACCTCAAAAATTCGAGATACATCGCTCTACGTGTTGAAGAACACTTTTTGAATCGGATAAAATAACAATCTTAATGGACTCAGCTGATTGTGCAAATGATAAGGCATCTGCAATTGCTATTAATTCAGTGTGCATAATTGTAATATTTTCATCAATTTGAAAATTCATAAAAGTTTTGGAATTTGACTCAAAAAATGCGGCTCCTAAATAATTACCTGGTTTAGATCCGTCAGTGTATATTTTAACAAAATTTTGATAATGTTTATTTATATATTGAAGACAAATATCTTTTATTTTAACAATATCATATTGACGCTTTGGCTTCCAAATACCATCTACATTTATTTTAATTATATTGTGCAAATCAATGTTATCGACCCAGGTGTGTAAAGTGAACATTTCATGTTTTATACTTGCTTGACTTGGAGTATTTTTATATTAAGAAAAAATAGTGGTCTTTTTCTTTTACGCCAATAGAGTGATTGGAAAGAGGTGGACAGCTCTTCTGATACATTAGTTAGTTCGTTCCTTTCGAATGACTTAAATTTAAATAGAATTTTGACAGCTTAATATTGTCTCCTAAGATGTAACGGACATATGCTCAATTCGCTTTCCATAACATGGATTGGAGTACTTTTAATGAAACCCCCGAAAATTCTCATGGCCTGGTTTTGGACTTTTTCAAGTTTATAGAGGTTAACCTGAGCACTACTATCATAAAGAAAGCTGGCATAGTCAATTCGACTGCGTGTAATATTGAAGTATAAACGACCTAAATGTTATGGTTGAACACCCCAATTAAAACCGGCTAATGCTTTGAAAACGTTTAGAAACTTAGAGCTAGATACTGCAACTGCATTGATATGTTTACCCCATTTTATGTATGATAAAGATAGCGATAATTGTGGAAGCGCCTGTTATAGACGCATGTATTCAAGATGACGTCAGTCTCAAGTCATATGTCTACGTTTATCGTTGTTTTTCGTTTACGGTGAAATCTCAATATCATAATGGTTAATAAAATGAAATATGTTCTTTGCAATGGAAAAAATAAAATGGTTTGAAATGAATTATTTTATTTATAAAGAATATCATCGGGCACATTATTGTCAATAGCAAAATTGTCTGGCAGTGATAAATTCATGTTTTTAATAGCGTTTAAAAGTTACTGAAAAAAAATGTTCTTTAAATTATTTATAACCTACAATTTTAACCTGTAAAGGTGTGATGCGCATTAAAAAACACAACGTTAACCGGCTACCAGGTATTCTGAATTCTGTTTGGAAGGGCATAATATGTCTTCATTTTAAAGAACCAGCATTTCTAAAATTCTCGTTCTTCCAACATTGCTGGCTCTTGTACTAAGGTGTCGCAAAAAAGTCTAGTTACATTAACTACAATTTTTTGTCTTTCGTTATCCTGGAGAACCCTTTGCGTTTTATGGGACAAAAAGTATCCTATATGTAACCTTGGAATATTAGTTATTATTGTGTCAAGTTTCGTTAAAATCGGTTCAGTACTTTCAGCGTGATGCGTGTTCACAGGGACAGAAAGACAGACAGACAGACAGACAGACAGACAGACAGACAGACAGACAGACAGACAGACAGACAGACAGACAGACAAAAATTGTAAAAAGATTATTTTTGGCTTCTATATCGATAACAAAGTCTACCCCGATCAAAATTTTCAAAAAATATTCAATGTACAGATTTGACCTTGCTACAGTTTTATTATAGTATAGATTACAAAGTATTATCTGACTCGTTGCTTATTGATACATGTGTAAGCCCCAGTCCACGGCTGTTTCGGTAAGCACCTGCACCAAACAGCCAGAAGGAAGGTGTCTCTGAGATGTCACCACTACGTCGGATGTGACAAAGACAATGTAGAACATATGCTGGAAGATTGTCCAGCGTACCCACGCTGTAGCACCCGGTAGAGCGAAGCTAGCTCGTTGTCGTAGTGTGCAATGACCTCTCCCTACCACTCCTGATCTTATCCATGGTCGGTAGCGAGAAGGCATGAAACGCTGTGGTTGCGTTTTCTAAGAGTGTTCTCTGCCAGAAAAAAGACGCGGAAAGAATCAGGCAAAGGGAGCCCGACGCTCCAGCAATACGGCGCGGAAGAGCCGGCCGAGAGTGTCGCAGAGGTGCAGGCTTTTTCCATCAAATGCCTCCCAACATACCTTCAGGTGGCGGACGCGGGGGTGCCCGTCACCGGTAGATAGAGGCCCGTGCGGTAAGAGCACGGCTTTAGCCGACGCTCCATGTGAGGGGCAGAGGAAGAATTCTTCCTGAGAGGTGGGTCCCCGTTTCTTCCATCCACGGGTGAACGAAGCGCGTGGCGAGGCCAGTGGAGTTTGCTAGTCGTCACCCCACACCCTGGTCTCCTTTCGCGCTAAGCGGCCGAGGGGTTTTTTTTCGGCAGGAGTGTGACATAACTGTCACACTTTCCCCTGGTGTGTGAGGGTATCCTATGTAGGATTTTCCCCTCGATATGCGCCCCAGTCATCTAAAGTACAAACTGTTTTGTACCGACGGCAAACTTTAGAATTTAGACATATCTAATTTAACAATTAAAAAGGATTATACTATTAAACTTGGACATAAACCACGACTAATATAACTAATATTATACTACTCATAACTACTGAACGATCATCATGAAATGTTATATACAAGTTGTCTGGAGCACTTAAAAAGATAGAGTTTAAGTCAAATCTAAATTTAAACCCGAATCCACGCTAATGTAACCGCGGGCAAAATACAATTTCAAATAATCATCAAGTTTCTATCTCTCAATGATTACAAAAAGTTTATTTTTTTAGCCGAACCAGAGGACCCACAATGGACGAATGCTATCAACGGAGGCTCTCAAATATCAAATAGAAAACTATCAAATAGAACAAAACGATTAATTCAGCTTAATCCCAATCAGGTTTGTTCTTTTTATATGAAAATATGTCTATGACGTCAGGCAACTAATATTGCTGCATTGCATAAGTTAAATTGTTTATTCCAAATAATTATACTTACTACATACTAAAATGATAGAGTGATATGAAAACTCCACAAGAAACGTTTAATTTATTGTACGCGGTGTATAATCGCATAGTGTAAATGGATTGGATACGTATTGGATAATGTAAAAAATTAAATTAAAAAAGGTATTTAATACATTGAAAGTTTTAATACAAAGAAATACAAACCATAAATACAAAGAAACAAAATGTTGACTATAGCTAACTTTAGGGTGTCGGTTTTTCGTGACGGTGTGCGCGCGCATCGTAAAAATTTACTCTCATCATTTTTCCCTAACGCGCCAAAAGAAGTATAACTTCAAAAGTAATGCACGTAAATCAAGTTGAAGTAAAGAACTATTAGGTACCTAAAAAGCTGTAATGGTCTTATGCCCGGTTTCTGGGGTACTTTAATTGTAGTTTATCCGTTCAATAGCGTTATATTACAATTATCTATGTAACGTTTATGTATATTGTGTTTCTAATTACACGTTTCAATGATTTTAATAATAAATTATTATTGTACTGTTGCGCTTCTACGAGGTTATTTTTAACATACCAACGTTTCGTCAAACTTCTTATAGGAGAGCTTTGAAATTCCGATCTACAACCTTTTTTTGTGACGAAAAGTGTTGGATGTAAACACTGTGTCAGGTAGAGTGTTGAAAGCACCGGTTCTCGTCCTATCACCGAAGTTAAGTAACGTTGGGCGCGTTCAGTACTTGGATGGATAACCGCGCGGGAACACCGCATGACTTTGTTTTCTTATTCAATTTTTATTTAATCACTTGTACAACGCTTTTTGCAACGTTGCTGTTCTGATACAGATTGGTGTATTTTTATGTTTATTTAATTAAATTTTCACTTCTATCGTGGGTCTTTACGACACACCCTGTTGTTTGTACTTTTCTCGATGTAATTAATCAGTTATTGTTACAGGAAATGTATATAGATTAATTTATATTTTAGGTAACTGAACAGTACCAGCCATGTACACTGCCAAATGGTAAGAAAGGTCGCTGCAAGCCTATCTATCACTGCATGCGGGAAGAATTTAGGAACGATTTTATTAGTTTCATGGATTATATGTGTGTATTGCCGCGGAAGTAAGTTATCGTTATATATTACTTTAATATAGCATATCCATACTTGCATTACGATAAGTACTGTAAACAATTCATTTCCCACTACATCGAAGAAGAGTACCGTCTTTTGAGTGTGTATATGAAATTCTTTGGCATGTTCTCACTCACTCTTAGACTATTCTAACTAATATTATAAACACGAAAGTGTGTTTGTTACGCTTTCACGTCTTGAATATTTAGCAGACCATCACCAAACTGTGTAATATGCGTTGTCAGGACATAGAGTACTTTTATCCGGAAAAAATACTATTCTATACTATTCTCGGGACAGAATAAATTTACATCTAACATGAGCGAAACCGTGAGCAAAAAGTAGTGTAATACTATTTAAGTTTGATAATATTTGCGAAAGAGAGAATAAAAATATAAAAACAAATATTTTAGTAACAAACAGTCGACAAAACTTGTTACTTGTTGCTGTACTCGTTACTTAATATGAATAAAGAAAATGTCATAGTTTTTCAACGTTTTACTTGTATTATATAATTAAAGTTTATGTATTGTATGTAATATTCAGTGGAGATATTTTTTTATTGTAGCACGGCAAAATGACTGCGCAATGCCTGATGGTAAGCACAGTACAATCCAAAAACAATGGCGACCACCGAGTGACGTACTAGCCATCGCCGGTTTACGAAAAGATGTATATGCACAGGCTGATCCCGAAACGCGACCCGCAGAAGCGAATCACTATGACGGGCTTTTTCGCCATATACATTGTGGTTGCGACCCAATTAGGCTGTAAAACCCTACCACCCCGCTTTCGCCATTGGCTCGTTCGTTATTCAGCAGGGTGCAGCACGTGCAGGTGAGGTTGGCTTGGGTGTCTCAAGTCTTATGATGTTATTCGACACCACTTACACCCCAAGATAGATTAGATACTCTTGCTCGAATAGAAACTTAACATTGTAGCTAACACTGGAGGAATCAGTAAAGGTAATTTTAGACGCTGTGTAATGCAAGGAAACCATCGTGATGCAGTCAAATTATAGTGGTGAGATACCACTATCTACTCCTTTATAAAGAGGTATTACGAACTGATGATGAGTGCTCCTTAAAGTATAAAAACCTCAAATGACGGAACTCCTCAACGTGTCAGTTTTCTTTTATTATTAACATTTTGTTTTAGTGCTGTAGGCGCCTGCTGCCCTACTAACGTCGATGGTGTTCAAGCTCTAGCAGGAGAATTACCTTCCATAGCACCTAGAGAGGAGGAAAACGAAGCCCTCTTAAAAATTGGCAGAGCCGAAAATAGAGGTTTCTTTGTATTTACAAAAACTTTTTATTGCATTGTTAAATTTTTTAAACAATATTATGTATTACATGAAAGCGTTCATGAAAATCTAGAACATATAATAAGAATGTAAATATAACATGTCTGTACTCTTTAGACTTTCATAAAAAAATATATATTGCAGGAATAAGTATTAAGTAATAAAATACATTTAAAATATTTTCAGGAATATCTATCCCAGATAGACATAGTCTGTCTGTTTGTATGAAAACGCACCACTAGTAAAGTTCTGCGTTCATGATAAATCCTTTTCAAGATAATCATAAAGCATATCTTCTAGTTGTATTTTATCTTTGTTTCATTAGAATCACGGGGAAGAAGTCGGGGGCACAGCTAGTAGTATATATAAATTTATTCAAGGCACTACAGTTTATATTTTGTAGGTTGCGGGTTGAGTACTCATGCACAAGGCCGTGTGAGTGGATCTCGTCCGGCCAATACTCGTGACTGGCCGTGGATGGCGTCTGTCACACCACAGGGAGTTGAACATCACTGTGGTGGAGTTCTTATTACTGATAGACATGTACTTACAGCGGCACACTGTACGAGAAGGTGAAACATAATTAAATCAGATACTTAAATAGATAGCCAATTCCTTTAACTTTGGTGTGTTGATACTCTCCAGTTCCAATTGAAATAAGCGATATTACTTTCTCGGTTTAAAGACGGCACGTGTAAATACTTGCGTTTTACAGCTGGAAAGCGAGCGAACTGACTGTACGACTCGGCGAATACGACCTGCAGCGTACCGACGAATCCCGCACATACAACTTCAATGTTATTGAGAAAATACAACACGCGATGTACGAGGTATCCAACTATCACCATGACATCGCGATACTGAAGCTGCACAGGCCCGCCGTATTTAACTCATATGTTTGGCCAATTTGTCTGCCACCAGTGGGGTTAGATTTAACAAACAAATCGTCCACGATTACTGGTAATTAACATATTTTAAATCTAATAATCAATCAACAGATTAGGGTATACTAGTGGGCGCCCAGTGGTCGACATTCGACCATAGTTCATTGATTTTTTAAAGTTTGAACTTTATTAGCGTTGTTTGTCAACTTGCTTCTATAATCAAAGGTTTTCATCATGGTTACTCAGTTATTTGCCATTTTTTTTAAATTGTATAAACATGAAACGATTCTATGTCTAAATGAAATAATAATTATAAATTTGAAACAAAAAAACAGGCGGTTACATAAGGTGGTAAAAGTCTCAAATTTTAAGTAAATATAACTTTACGAAAATAACTCACTCAACTCATGATACAATTCTCAATTAATTTTACACGACACCATGAGTGGTGGCATTTCTGAATGATATTGAATTAAATGAAGTCTGTACATTATGAGGAATAGTTATATGCCCAGTAACATCGCTTGGAAAAGTAATGGATACATACACAATAGATTCAAATGATGAATCTAAAACAAAGATATTTTTAATACTACCAATAACTTTTGAAAAGAATTCATTTTTGTTCAAAATTCATCATCAACTGTACCAAATATAATAGCTACATCAGGTTGAACTGCATCATTGTAACCGCGGATATCTAGGCCATGGATTACTTTCATGAGCAAACAAATTTTGTTATTGTGAATTTATAAATATTTTTTGGCTCATTTTATTGAATCATCATTTAAAGTGAGTTCACCATAAAAATACTAAATATTAAAATATTGACATTGACTTTGGTAATATTGCTTTACTCTTATGACAACATGAAGCAAAATGGAAGCAGTCCTGTCACCTAAACAATTTGACATTCTATAACACCAAAGAGCATAATAATTATTTCAGTGGTTCCATAAATTATGTATCAATTAATTTTTAATGTATGTTATGAATATTTATATTTATATTATTATACAATTAACCTACAATTTGACCAGTTGATTTCAAAGGGCAGTCATGTTAAAAATATTGAAAAAGGTAATTGGAACGTAAGAGTAAAATGACGGATGAGTTTGTCAAAATTTACATGTGTGTATATGTTGTGTAAAATTCAAGCAGTAGTGTGAGTAATGTATATTTTAATTAATTTAATATACTTGTAATGCATTTTATATAAAAAAAAAATAGCTTTCTGCACTTCTCCTCCATATAAACTTTAAGTATGCCAAATTTCACGTTCATCTGTTCGCGCATTTCTTTCAAAAAGGAATACAAAGATTTGGCTTCACATATTAATATATATATATGATGATGATAATATTTTGTAATAATCTTCCTATATGTCCTTTCGATCTTTTGGACTTGGTAGAGAAGGATTCGTTATCAAATCTTTTGATAATTTTGTAAAGCATGTGATCACTAATCTCAAAGCATTTAACGGACATTGAAATTGCCACGACTCTCTGGCTTGCATCTAAATCATGACTGACAAATTTTTGTGACCTTATTTTATGATGCTCATGGAAAGCGTCAAGCGAAAGATTAGTGACTCGTATTAAATTGGGGTCACTTCTCTCTCTCTTTATATTGCTAATTCCGAATATCTTTGTGTGAAACTAACAAAATTGAAAAACAATTATTCGTAAATTATGAGTTATTCGTTTGCATGATACAAATAACAATAATTATAGAATATAGATTCCCCTCTTGCAAATGAGACATTAGGGGGGAGGGGCGCTTGACTTGAGAGCGTGGCTATGAAATGTGGCACCTACTGTCATAATTTACAAAACGAATAAAATACTCTGTACATTTTTTGTTTATTAATAACTGGAAATAACTCATTACATGTAACAGAATGTGTATTCGTTGCATACATTTTAGCCTTAAGTCGGATTTAATTCTTATAGGATGGGGAACGGAGTTTTACGGTGGCCCTTATAGCAATGTTTTAATGGAAGTCACTGTTCCTATATGGGAGCAACAATCTTGTATAAATGCGTTCGGTGATTCCGTTTTCGAGGAAAATATGTGCGCCGGTGGACACGAGGGTTGGAAAGACGCTTGTCAGGTATACAATTTCTGTTACTGATTTTATTTTAAAATCTCCAATCTATTTAAAAATAATTCTGAATCAGCCAAAGAAATGTAGAAAAATTACCATTTTCAACATTAAAATTATTTAAAAGTAACGGGCCCGGCGGACCTTATCTCGTGATGATGAAAAAAACCTTGGCAAATTATATATCTAAACCTTCCAAATGAATGAAACCGCATGAAAATCCGTTTAATAGTTTATGAGTTTATCACAATTACACAGACAGATGTGGCAGAAGACTTTGTAATGTGTAATGAAGATTATTATTCAGAGCCACCAAAACTTTTGCCTACATGATATCGGAGTTTTTAGCACTACACAGATAAAAACGACATATCTGATATAAAATGTTATTATCAACGTATCGTTTCGAGTGTTCCAAAATTAAAGGCGGATGTGAACTTAATCAGAAAAAATATTTACTTCAATTTTTTTTTTTTTTTTTTTTTATTGTAGCTCGGCAAAGTGACTGTACTGTGCCTGATGGTAAGCACAGTACAATCCAAAAACAATGGCGACCGCCGAAAGACATACTATCCATCGCCGGTCGCCGCTGTCATGCCGGCCTGAAAGCGTCCCAGTTAGGGACAGCCTCCCCCCCCCTGGTTGCTGGATATACACCGGCTGATCCCGGAACGCGACACGCCCAAACGTGCCACTATGGCGGGTGTTCCACCTGGTGTACGGTGGTCGCGATCCAGTCGGGTACAGACACCCTACCACCCCGCATAAACTTCAACAACAAGAAAACTGGAAAAAATTAAGCAAAAGTTAATCCATAGTTTTATCTATACGCGTATATACAGAGAAGACGATTGTAATATTGAAGTATATTGACATAGGGAGGGTTTCTACTGTAACTCACCACTAGGCGGTGTTGCAGAATATCAACTTATATACCGTTTAATAGATTGGCATGAATTTATTGTGTGTAAGATATAACAATATCTAACTTAATACTACAAATTAAATATTTCATTAACCAAATAACTAAATACGCATGGAGTCAAAAGCACAACTAGTTAAATGTAAATGTAATTACGTGATTAATTCTAAAGATAAATTCAATAAGATCTCTTATTTGACAACATGATGAGATCGAAGTCAAGATACAAACTCAACTTCTCCCGTTAGAGAGTTTGACTAAATGTACTCAAGGGATTTAGGCCCGTAAGAAAATTGACATGGACAACATATTTAAGGAATTTTATGGGGTGAAAATGTATTCAAGTACTTCTTTTAGAGACGGATAGATATTACAAAATATTGGTATTGATTGGTATTGGTTATATTTTAAAAAGAGAGATACAACGTTCTCCTAAAAATGAAAAACATTCGGCTGGAAAGCTCATTCGAAGGTTTTACTTTATTATCATTTATAAATAAAACTCACGTGTAACATGATAATCCGTTGGGTTTCTTTTTAAAACTCAAATTTTATTGGGATTCCGGATTACAGTCAGACGAAAAACGAGACAGAAGCCAACAGAATCATTATATAGGACAAGATATTAAGTAATAATTATATATCTTTAACCAACATCAATTAGAAAAAATATAACAGCTACATATAATTGACTAAAGTCTTTAGATCCTAATTCAGTTTATTCTATAGTACGACAGCGGAGGTCCACTTATGTACCAGTTGGCAAGCGGCCGTTGGTCAGTTATCGGTGTAGTCTCGTGGGGCATACGCTGTGGAGAACCCAACCATCCTGGTATCTACACTCGTGTTGACAAATACCTCGACTGGATTATGACGAACGCACGCTTTTAAGGATTTTATTTATATAGCTTTTATTTACTATTCAAATTCTTTAGTAAGACTAAAAGGAGCCTTATGCAGTAATTATTGGAATAATTATTACGCTGTATAATGAAAATATAATACTCATATTTCATATATATAAGAAAAGCATTTTATTTTGTTTCCCCTTAATATTTACAACTAGCTGACCCGTGCAACTTCGTCTGCACTGAATCGGTTATCACTAGTTTCAATTGCATTTATAAAAGCGAAAAATTTTAATAAACCTAAAACCCGATTATAGCCATAAATAAGGTTTCCAATTGTGAATCCAAACTATCAAGGGACTCACTCAAACATATACCCAGATGGTATCTGAGAAATCTTTTAAAATAAGCCTATAACCCGTTCGTAGCATCATCTACCGAGTTCAATTAAGATAAAAAGTAACTTACATATATTGGCGGTAATGTAAAAAAAAGCTTGAGGTGTCTATGGGCCCCTGGTTGGAACGAAGTTCCTTTCCCTTTTTTTTAGACGTTTACTATACAGTAAGTATAGTTTACATAATAAAATATCAAGTTGATAGAGTTAAATTGTACCTAAATTAAACGATAAAATATATTTATAAAACAAATAAAGATAAATTAAACGCTGAATGATCTGGGATAATCAAGTTAATACATCAGTAGATAATCTTTGAGTTGGTTTGCTATTGAAATGAAAATTTTATGTTTGTATACATTATATACACTTTCTATCTCTCTTTTTCTCTATCACTACACCTAACCTACTGCACATAAACTCAACACATGCACAATACGTAAAAATAAAGTTAACTAATCATCTCTACCACTTACTTTATCATAACTATCTTCAACTTGTATTCAAACTTTTTCACACTCCATTGTATTGAAGAAAAATGTAAACATGAAAAAGATATGTGCATCGGGTCGACGCGTTAACTATCACTTGCCGTAACTATTTGTCTAAGAGCTAGCAACGGTTTTGAGAGTGAATTTTAATAATCCAGTGTTTTATATATCTTTATGCTCTTCTGCCGATAAACGTTGCGTTTTTTTTGTACATATCGCACTTTTACAGACATAAATATTGATTTTGAAATCATTTTAGGATTATTTTTTTCATTAATTTTGAAATGCTAATAAAAAATTGCATTATTATTGCGAAACATTTTTGTTATTGACAATAATGTGCTTGATGCTATTTTTTGTAAATAAAAAAGTATGTTCAAAACACGTTAAGATAGCTGTAATATTAATATTATTTTGTTTAGATATAAAAGAGGCTATATTAAAAATAATATGTATAGAATAACTCAGCTATAGCTATAGTTTAGTGCAACACTGGCTGTATGACAAAGATTAGATAATTAGATATATTAGATAGATAAAGATAATTGTTGCAGCGCCTGTTATAGACGCATGTATTCAAGATGGCGTCAGTCCCAAGTCACATGTTTACGTTTATAGTTGTTTTTCATTGTTTACGATGAAATCTTCATATCATAATGGTATCATATGGTATCATAAAATGAAATATGTTCTTTGCAACGAAAAAAATAAAACGGTTTGAAATTAATTATTTTTAGTTATAAAGAATATCATCGGGCACAATATTGTCAATAACAAAATTGTCTGACAGTGATAAATTCATGTTTTTAATAATGTTTAAAAAGAAAGTTTCATTGAAAAAAAGTTTCCTAAAATTATTTAAAAATCAAAATTTTTACCTGTAAAGGTGTGATGAGCATTAATAAACACAACTTTTACCGGCAACCAGGAATTCTGAACCTTGTTTGGAAGAGAATAAAGAATGATATATTAAAGAACCAGCTTTTCTAAAATTTAATTCAAGCACTGTTACTTCACGTCGATGTGTCCGTGGGTCGGTTGATAGTACCACGGACGAGCGGACACATTCATGCTAAAACCAGTAATAGCTTCAGCGTGACTCTACCACCTATAACTTTCATACAGTCATACATACCAGGGCTATTCACTACTTACTATTGCTTAACATTTTTATATAAATTTACATAATACGTTCATACATTGTTAATCAAGCTGTTGCTTGAAATATTTTTAGTAATGTTATTGAGAAACTTAAAAAAAGTTTTCTTTATTTCCGATGTTTGCATTTGCTGAATTGCTTGCATTGTTGCGCTTCATTCGGTCAGTAAGAGCGCCGGAAGCCCACCTCTTCACTCCTTTCTCCCCAAACACAGGTCGGCAACACACTTGCGACTCCCCTGGTGTTGCTAGTGTCTATGGACGACGCTGATCACTTAGCATCAGGTGACCCGCCTGTTCGTTTGCCTCCTATGATATAAAAAAAAGTTATTCTAAAGTTTTAAATAGATTAAAACTCTATATATAGATATTTTCTGTTGAAAATAACACAGCCATTGATAAATTTTTTTAACAAAACCCTGACAGAATTTGCGCGTGATATGAGATGTATATTTTTTCGTTATATCGAAATTAATAGGTCCACTATCAACAGTGCGACATCCTGCGGATTATTCAGTATCGGTCATTTCCTGCATCCATATAAAACAAATCACTACATAGACCGTAGTTTTCGTGGGCGCTCGTTGTTAAGTGAGAATGTTGTTTCTTCTTTTGTTATTAGTTGTGACTGCTACAGCTACTAAGGAAAGCGATTATTGTAAGTACCTTTCTACATTACTTCAGCTAAATCCAATAACTTTTGACATGAATCGAAAAAACCAAGTTCAAAATAAAAATATCTCTTTATTCTGCCTTAAAAATGTAGTTTAAAAAATTAATATATATATCATAGCATTAAGAGGTTCAAATTTTAAAACATTGCTCAAAATATTATTCGACTTTATGGTTTATTGAATAGTACGGATAGACTAGACTTTAGAAGATATACATAAATAAACCGCCATGTAATTTAAAGGAATTAAAATGAATATAACTTTCAACTTGGATACATACCACGAGTACTATCTGATAATACGAATTATATTGTAATTATAAAAAGAAAAACACTTCTACAAGGCTTTTTTTCAAGAATCAACAAATTTTTGTCCACCTTTACAAGTATTTTATCTTTTCAGCTGAACTAGAGGACCCAGAATGGAGGAACGCTATCCAAAACCGAGGCTTTCACAGCGGCAACGGAAGAACAAAGCGATTAATTCAATCTAATCCTAACCAGGTTCGTTCTCCATTCAAGTGAAAATGTATCTATCAGTTCAACCAATTACTCTTTCCCCATTGCATACGTTTAAAAATTAAATTTGAAGCCTTGCTAATACCACTTTTAATGAGTTTCTGGCGGGATCTTGGAATGTCATGTAGTGAACTTTATATTTTATTCATAATCTTGTGTTATTCGGCTCTGTATTATGTAATATCGGTGGTGTTTTACGTAATATAGTTTGGTTATTGTGCACGAGTGACGTTGATCGAAAAGAATACCACGAAGCATGCATTCTGATTTGGCACAAAAACTCCCTGGAAAGTTTTAACAAGACGGCCACTATCTTGTTAGTTCATTGAAATTATCGCAAGAAACTTGTAATATAATTTACCTACTCGACAAGTAATAAGTAATAATCTACTAAAAGAGTTACCAAAAAGAAAACCACTTTTGATAGTAAGGTCAAAACCCTACATGAAACGTTTATAACATGCGGTGCTAAAAATATCACAATCATAACCGGTCAATACGTTATAATACGCAATGTGTAATTAACACACGTAATGGAATGGTAACATTATTAATAAGGTCATTATTATTAACATGGTAAACGGTAGGGTTTCCTTCCGGATTGGATCACTAACATCAGAGTCATAGGCAAAAACCTAGCATAGTGATTTATAGATACATATTGAAAATCGGCAAAAAATAAACGTGCCATTTTCATAGTAACGTTTTATAGTATTTTTGCATTTCGTAACTAGCTTTTGCTCGCAACTTCGCTCGCGTTTATATAGATTTCACTTGTCCATCGTTAATAGATTTTTTTCTGGATGAAAGGTAAAATGCAATATTTCATAATAATTGGTAGTTGAGACGTGAAATGGTAACAAACAACAAATTTAGTTTCGCATTTATAATACTAGTAATGAATATCCTGTTTTTTTTATTGTAGCACGGCAAAATTACTGCACTTTGCCTAATGGTAAGCACAGTACAATCCAAAAACAATGGCGACCACCGAATGACACACTATTCATTCGCCGGTTGCCGCTGTCATGCCGGCCTGCGAAAAGCTGGATATGCACAGGCTGATCTCGAAACGCGACCCGCAGAAGCGAATCACTATGACGGGCTTTTACGCCATATACATTGTGGTTGCGACCCAATTAGGCTGTAAAACCCTACCACCCCGCTTTCGCCATTGTCTCGTTCGTTATTCAGCAGGGTGCAGCACGTGCAGGTGAGGTTGGCTGGGTGTCTCAATTCTTATGACATTATTTGACACTCCTTACACCAATGTTGAAATTTAAAATTATGTTATCTATACTAATATTATAAAGAGGTAAAGTTTGTGACGTTGTAGGGGGTAATTCCAGGAACTACTGGTCCGATTTGAAAAATTCTTAAAGTGTTATATAGCTCATTTATCGAGGAAGATTATAGGTTATATATCATTACACTAAGACCAATAGGAGCGGAGCACCAATGAAAAATGTTTCAAAATCGGGGTTTTTCCTCTTGAGAGCTTCCGCTCCGTGTTAGCGTTAGCCCAAAGTAACTATTCCACGCGAACGAAGTCGCGGGCAGAGGCTATTCTAATATAATTTCCGACTAAAATTTCTCAATGTTCTAAATGTGTTTCTAAATGTGTGAGTTATGGGTTACCACATTTACAGGAAATTACAGCATGCGATTATCACAATCACTGAATATAAAACGCAAGATAACGTTAAATGAAGTTAAGCTAAAAAAATATATGAAAAAATCGTACATAATTGTAATGGAATTAATTAAGTTCATCTCATATAATGTACTGCATTGTTATAACATTGTACCGTTGTTTTATCGAATGTTTGCTTGAACGCGCTAATCTCAGGAACTACTGGTCCGATTTAAAAAAATATTTCATTGTTAGGTAGCTCATTTATCGAGGACGGCTATAGGCTATATATCACGCTAAGACCAGTAGGAGCAGAGTACCAATGACGAAAGTGTTTCGGCATCGTTTTTTTTTCTCTTGAGAGCTTCCACTTCGTGTTAGCGTTAGCCCCGAGTAACTATTTCACGCGGACGTAGTCGCGGTCAGAAGTTAGTATATTATATCCTCCTCGAATCATACGTTTTAAGTGAATAACACTTATCACGATTCTTATTATCGATATCTTATATTCTTTTTTTTTGGTGTGATTTATTAATTATTACTACATAAAATGTATATAAATAGACTAAACAATAAAAAAATGTACTTATATTTTAGGTAGACGAACAATACCAGCCATGTACGCTCCCAAACGGTAAGAACGGTCGCTGCAGGCCTATCTATCACTGTATCAAGGATGAATTTAGGCAAGATTTTATCAAATTCATGGACTATATGTGTGTATTACCGAACAAGTAAGTTTCCATTGTTTGAAAACCGTATATAATTTTTTTTGTAGTTTGTAGAGCCACGCTATATGTAGCCATTACTGGTTTCAGCATGAATAGGTCGGCTCGCCCGGGGTACTGCCACCCGACCCACAGAAACACCCACGTGAAGTAACAATGCTTGCGTTGTTGCGTTTCCTTCGGTCAATGAGAGCCCGCAGGACCACCTCCCCTCCTCTCTCCCTCCCCCTTCCCCCCAAACACAGGTTGGCACCGCACTTGCGACTCTCCTGATGTTGCTAGTGTCTATGGACGGCGGTGATCACTTACCATCAGGTGACCCGCCTGTTCGTTTGCCTCTTATGATATATAAAAAAAAAGTTGGATTGCGATAAGTACTATAAATGATTTTACCACATTACGCCGAGATAGGGTAACCATTTTTGTGTTTATGTATGTCTAATTCTTTAGCATTTTGTATAATGCAGATTAGTGGATGTAATACTTTTCTGACCAAGGGTAACATGTAAAGCATAACTATGGGCTACACATTAAACCATTGGGTAGTTCACACAACCAAGCAATTGGTATATTTTTTATGAGCTGTCAAAACGCAGTTGCCCCATAGATTTTATATGCCAATAGCAATCTTTGGCGTAATTTGTTAGCTAGCTCAATTTATTTTAAAGCTAAACCAATTCGTGATTACTTTCGTGGCTAAAAAAGGCCATCATAGGGAAACTGTGTTCTGAAATTATTGATTAAAGGTGTCAATTACCAAATTGGGTATTATTATATCTGCAACACAGGAAACATCATGGAAGTGGGCGTGAATACAAAATGTATAACGAAAGAGGACAGTATATTAGTAGTTTTTATTTTTACATACACAAACATGTTCCCCTAAGGGAGCTCTCTATTTACTTTCTCTTCAATTGCAAAATCAGTTTTGACAGTAATTGTCTACTAAAATTGTTTGATATGTCGCGAGCCGGCAATAGCGGCCGCGGACCACATGCGGCCTGGGGGCTGCAGCTTACGACCTCAGATCTAAATGGTTTGATGTACTTTAAGTTATCAAATCTTGTTATATTCATCTTAATTGTGAGAGTAGTATATAATAACAATATAAACGTCTGTGAATGAAAAAAAAAAGATAGATATATCTTTTTTGAAATTTGTTTTTTTATTTACCAAAACATAACAAACCAACTCGTTCACTAATATAAATAGTAAAAGTTTTAGCGTTTTAGTTTTAGGCGAGTTATTATGCTTTTCTTTTGTGATAATTCTACCTGTACAATAAAGTATATTAATTGTAATCATTAGTGTGAGATATTAATTATATTATTAAACAAAACTGTCGAATAATATTTTAACTAACACAATGTAGGAAGCAGTAATCGTTATTTTATATGAGAGTGCACTTAGACGTGACGTTGTATATAATACAAGCAAAAGATCGTGATGCAATGAAATTATAATAAGAGACAATTTTCTACTCGCCTACTTATAGGTAAAATTATACGAGCTATGCTTATGTAAACTTATGTTTAACAATCTCAAATCACCTACAACGTATCTATTTATATTATTAACGTACTCTTTTAGCGCTGTAGGCGCCTGCTGCCCTGCTAACGTCGACGGTGTTCAAGGTCTAGCTGGAGACTTACCTTCTATAGCACCTACGGAAGAAGAAAGCGAAGCCATCACAAGAATTGGTAGAGCCGAAAACAGAGGTGTGATTATATTTACTAAAGCACTTCATCATGCTGTTAAATTCTTCAACATTTAATAAGTCCAACGTAATTACAATCTCAAGCATTACTGAATAATATGTGTACTCAATATTACTTGTATATATTTTTATTCAAGGGCTTATAGTTTATGTTTTGTTTAGGTTGCGGGTTGAGTACTCACGCACAAGGCCGCGTGAGTGGATCCCGTCCGGCCAATCCTCGTGACTGGCCGTGGATGGCGTCTGTCACACCGTATGGATTTGAACAATACTGTGGTGGAGTTCTTATTACAGATAGGCATGTGCTTACAGCCGCACATTGTACAAGAAGGTAAACATAATCAATAAAATAGTATAACGTCGTTTTCCACATCTGTCTGTATGTTTCATTAATTTTCGAAAACTATGCAATGGATTTTAATACAATTTTCACTATCGTTTTAAGAATTTCTTCCAGAATGTATGTATATATACAATCATTACGAACGAACATCAAAGCTATCACTTATTCGAAAAACAACCCAGTCATCGAGAAGAATCGGCAAGAAACTCGATTTGTTTTATCTTTTCATTATACAATATAACACAATATATTTTTACGGGTATATATAGTTATAGACAATAGACTGTTACATTCGTTTTTGGCGTATGCACAGAGAGGGGCGTCATTTTCAGACGTCACCATCGTTCTCATATTGTTCCACGCTATAATAAGCCTTTAGACATTAACACCCAGTTGACATGATACTTGGTCATCCTATCTAGCAAATCAGTAATGTGCTTTAGGACTTTGGTATAAAACCTAACACTATTACTTAAAAAACTGTTACTGGTCTTAGTAACATAGAATTACCAAATAAGGTAGAGTGATGTAGAAAATATTTTTCGAACCCTCACAATGTTGACGCTGACTAAACCTTATCAAATATATCAGAACAATGTACGACAGACATATATATCTTAAAGTTTCCTATCTATCTTCTAAGTTCAGTAATTGTTTTTAACTTTTACATATTACTAAAAACTACTGGGTTGTTTGCAACGCCATTCTGGCAATTACATATAGTATCAGTCCTTATCCAATCAATTAATTTAGTTATAGTGGATATTTATACCAAAATTACTTTTCGCATATCATTTCACTAATTATCTTAGAATATGTCAAAGTCGAAAAATGATAAATTGCTTTACTCGCTTTACTTTAAAATTACGGACAGCAAAAAGAAAACTTGTTCCTAAAACTATAAATATGAATCCAATAAAAAATGACCCTATATTGGTAAACATTGTACCTTTATAGAGCTGGTGGCTAGTTACATGTAATACTGAAATAATAAAAAAGTCTTCAAGAGAGCATGAATAGCTATTTTGACTTAGATATTTTGCAGATGGGAAGCGAACGAACTGTTTGTAAGTCTCGGCGAATACGACTTGCATCGTACGAACGACTCCCGCACATACACCTTCAATGTTATTGAGAAAATACAACACGAGATGTACGAGGTACCCAACTATCACCATGACATCGCGATACTGAAGCTGCACAGGCCCGCCGTATTCAACACATACGTCTGGCCGATCTGTCTGCCACCAGTCGGCTTAGATTTAACAGACAAATCGTCTACGATTATTGGTAACTAACATGTTTTGCAAACTAAGAATCAATAAATGCCTTACCAATACTTAAACAACGTTGCGGATTCGATCTCATACTTAACTTTTCGTATGCATATATATAATACTAGCTGTCACCCACGGCTTCGCACGCGTTTTTTTAATATATTAAAGAAATGTAAAATTGTAAGTAGGTGTGTACATTACAGAAATACTTTTTCTAAAACATTTGTAACTACGACACGCACGCCAACTGTAACATGTAACGTGTACATTCGATATGTGAATACGAACAGTATATCGAATGGAATGTGATTTATCATCAGTAACATACCTGAAACTTTAACCTACTATATACCACCCTCAGTGCTCACTAACTCTATATAAGAAAGTAATGAAAATTTTAAACTATACATTATCGAACAATATGGGTTAAATTTTTTATTATATAGATATAATATGCCCATATTGTCGATATAATTGTGTAATTCTTATATGTTGCTATAATCACTGAGTTATTTAGATGCAAACGCGGTAAATAAAACAAAATGGCCGAAAAATTTATCAAAATGATAATATAATTCAAATTACATACATTAATTCTTGGAGTCCAGTACAGTGCACGTCTCACGCGCTTATTTACAGTAAACAATTTTTTTTGATCAATTTCACACGAACGAATGCACAGGTAACAGTTCATCACTACATAGTGTAAAACAAAGTCCTCTGATCTGTCTGTTTCCCTGTTCGCGATAAAGTCAAAACTACAGAACGGATTTTCATGCCGTTTTCACCAGGTTCATGGGGATGGTTTAGGTATAATTTGTCAAGGTTTTCTTTTTATTATCATGGCGGGACAACGTCTGCCGAGTCCGCTAGCTTAAAATAAAATAGCTCATTAGTTAGCTGCCAGTGAAGGCGAATAAAAAACCTAAATTACATTTTATGAGGTCCGCTATCCACCAGTGAATATCCTGTGAAAATCGGTCCAACCATTTTGGAAATAGCAATGCGGACGAAGCCGCGGTCAAGTAAAATAGAATATGTCAACCGCTATAATTCGGCTACCTCTTCCTCGGTAAATGAACTATCTAAAACCAAAAGATTTTTTCAAATCGGACTAGTAGTTCCTGAGATTAGCGCGTTCAACCAAACAAACAAACGAACAAACAAACTCTTCAGCTTTATATATTAGTATAGATGTACAAAATTTGAAGATCTTGGAAAAATAACGTATAATTTTAGGAAGGATTAATATTGGATTTAACTCATTTTGAAACGTAACGACTCATATTACATACGACACGGTGTTTCATACAAATATTCGGGATTAAGACCTGTCTACCACATTAAAAGTAATTAACACGGTTGACAACTCTGTAAAGAAGATTTATACGATTACATAATAAAATTATAAAAGTTATATAATCCTGTAACTTATCCCCTTGAACACTGAGGAGAGTATGAAAATATTTGCAAGGCTGGAGAATATCAAATAGGGTACCTACTGCAATTATTTTGAAAACTTATTATCACTACATAGTATAAAACAAAGTCCCCTACCGCGTCTATCTGTCTGTCTGTTCGCGATAAACTCAAAAACTACCGAACGGATTTTCATGCGGTTTTCACAGGTGGATAGAGTGATTGCTGAGGAACGTTTTAGTATATAATTTGTCAAGGATTTTTTCATAATCAGGGCGGGACAACGTCTGCCGGGCCCGCTAGTTCTAATATAATATATATCTTAATTTTTATATTCACTCAAAACTACAAACTCATTAGATGTAACAGAATATGTGTATTCGTTACATACACTTACATTTTTTTTATTACAGGTTGGGGAACACAGTGGTATGGAGGTCCCCACAGCAACATTTTGATGGAAGTCACTGTTCCTGTGTGGGAGCAACAGTCCTGTATAAACGCCTTCTCTGATTCCATTTTCGATGAGAGTATGTGCGCCGGTGGACACGAGGGTGGCAAAGACGCCTGTCAGGTAATTTTTTTGATAACAAATATTACGAGTTCTTCAATCGATTATAGAGTTAAATCTAAATAAGCCTGAGGATTAATTGTAGTCCGGTGAAGCTGTAAAGGCCTTACAAGACCAATAGCATAGTCAGTTCGAAAAAAAAAACCTAAGGATTAATTATTTTCTTTATCACCTTTTATTACGTAAATAGAACGTTATAATAAAAATAAATTCGATAGATAACTTTGCATCGAACACGAAAATATATTTAAATAATGATTACCTACGGTAAGAAAAACTTTGGCCTATCCGTAGTACAGTAGTATCTTAAGCATACAAAATATAAATAGAAACGACATATTCGTTATTAGGTATAGATTTAAATATGATTACGGTCTTTAAATATTTCAATTGGTTTCAATTTATGGCAACTTATTTATTTAATCAGAACCCACATTTTGGATTTATTAACTATAAGTGAAGTTTCAAATTAAAGTTAAAGTCATGACAATTTTTGAAGACAAAACATATCTGTACAATAAGATCGAATTTTATTAAAGCTAAACGTAAGACACAATTATATCAAAATAGAAGTACAAACTTAAGAAATTAGAAATACAAAACGTAAGAATATTGCTATCTTGATGCTAATATAGAAGCACTTTTTTGTTAGACCATGGGATCTCCTTCGGCGTTTTGTCTTTATGGGAAAATTTATAGGACATACTGTTTAGGGTGACTTAAAGGAAATGCAAGGGGTTTTTGTAGATGTAGGTCTATATTAGAACTGTAGGATCGGTTATTTCGTACAGAAAGAAGCGAGATTTCTTAAAAGAAAGGAAAGCGTTGGTTGTATTGTAACCATAGTGGCACGTTTGGGCGTGTCGCGTTCCGGGATCAGCCGGTGTATATCCAGCAACCGGGGGGGGGGGGCTGTCCCTGACTGGGTCGCTTTCAGGCCGGCAGACCGGCGACCGGCGATGGATAGTATGTCTTTCGAAAGCGCCTTGGTTGTATTGTTCCTTCTTCCACCATACCCCCCCCTCCCCCCCCCCAAAAAAAAAAAAAAAAAAAAACACGTAAATTCCACTTTTGTATTCTCACCGATTTAAAAACGCCTATAATATAACCCCACCAGGGATTTATTTTTCAAATTTAAATTTTATTATTATTTTTATTAGTTTATCAGAGAACAAGAGACCACAAACAGAAAAAAAATTATATACCAATTTATCACAGGGTTGGAAGTTATAAAAAAATAAATTTACTTTAATATATTCAGTTAGATATACTAATTCGAAGTATAAATATGAATATTATAATACAACAACTGATATCCAGTGCTTCCTCAAAGGACTATGTCTCATTTTAGAGGGATTCTGGATTAGATTCAGATGAAAGACAAGACAACTAACGGGCAAAATTGTGTAGGAGAATATTTTAAGTAATCGTAAATCGCCAACCAATATTAATAAGAAAAGATGGAAATATATTCTCCATAGAATTCACTAATATGTTTTGACATGTCCCTAATTAAGTTTGTTCTACAGGGCGACAGCGGAGGTCCACTAATGTACCAGATGCCGAGCGGCCGTTGGTCAGTTATCGGTGTAGTCTCGTGGGGCCTGCGCTGTGGAGAACCAAACCATCCTGGTATCTACACTCGTGTTGACAAATACCTCGACTGGATCGTGAAGAATGCACGCTTTTAGTTATTTAAAAATATAGCATTAATTTACTGTCTAGACTCTATAGTTAGATTAAATGGAGATTTATGCAGTAGACTTCAGGGTCATAGGGTCAATTTATTAAAAATAATTAAATACGGTGTATAATGAAAATATAATACTCATAAATCATATTAAAAATGTTTTTTTTTTCTTTACCCGTACTTTTTAATCTTACATACTATTTAGTTTTCCGTTACAATTTCAATCATAATCATAACATCTCAACCGTAACTTTTTCTCCGCAATCCTGTATGGATTGTAGCATCCCGAGCACTTCTTCTTCATCTAGCTTTGGATGGAAAGTAAAGGCAAGGCGGAAGAAATTTTTGTGATGACGTAGAGGCGAATATGCGATCATTAATTGAGAATTGAGAGTTAACAATTCTTTAATCTTCGGTGTTATCTGTAATATTAAAACCAAACTACAATCGTGAGTATTAAAGCGGACTGATTTAGGATTAGAGGAAGACCGAAAAGGGCGTGGATGGATTGTGTAAAAAATGATAAGGGTATAAAAGATGTGAATACTGAGATGACATCTGATAGGGGAGAGTGGAAGAAGAAAACATGTATCGACCCTACTTAGGTGGGATAAGGGTAAGAAGATGATGCAAATTTGCAGACTCTAAGTTTATTTCTATGAATAGAAATCATAAATAATTGTTTATCACTGACTAGTAAGTGCTAAAAGTCGCAGTAGATCCCGTGAAAATGGTTTCACGTGGTTAATTCCGTGCTGATTCTTAATTTTTTTTAATGTAATAATGCCCCTCTTCTGATTTTATGTTACATTTGTTAAATGTTATCACTACTGCTTAGCCTTTGTGAAAAATGTAACTCAAAATAATGATAGCAACCCAGATAACATCCTGGATAATTTTTTATTTACCAGTAAAAATCTCATAAAATTGGTTCAGTCATTTCAGATATTACTTTGGACAAACGATAGACATTTCAATTTTATTTATAGTTATAAACTAGCGGACCCGGCGGACGTTGTCCCACCCTGATAATAAATAAAATTAGACAAATTATATACCTAAATCTTCCTCGCAAATCACTATCTACTGGTGAAAACCGCATGAAAATGCATTCAGTAGTTGCGAACAGACAGACAGACAGACGTGGCAAAGGACTTTGTTTTATAATATGTAATGATGGTTTTGGTGAATTTATTTATCACCATAAAAATAACATATTTAGAGAAGTTAATGAAAACAAAATCAAAACAAATGGAAAATAATAAGAAATGGAATCTCAAATCTATGTAGTCGATTAGATTATGTAAACAGCAAACTCTTACTTTATGCATCAAATCCCACCACTTTTCATTTTCCTCTTTACCCCTCATGAATTCTGGTATATACCAGAAACACACGTTAGGACATTGTAGCTTGTACGTCACTAATCTGTACCCGGGTCTTTCGGTTATTGTTTCGAAACAGAACAGAGCGACTTTCATCGTGTGATCGGCTAGCTGGTGAAGACCAGCATCGCCTCTGGCCTTCCACATCATCCACAGCTTGAATGCATCTATCTAAAATTTATAAATGTCTATTAACTCCTCGAAATGATTTAACAGTTCTTTTCCAAGCCTTCTCTTCTAGTATTAGCTATGTAAAACATATTGATGATAGCATTAGGCAGAACAATTAAAAAATTATAATTCTCACTGCACTTGTAAACTTGCGATGTGTATTGTTTTGTAAACGATCCATGTAATAATTAATACCCGAAGACATATTTATTAAAAACTTATTCGAAGATACCACGTAAATTATTGTTACGAGAAGAATACGTCCAATTCAACAGCCATTGCAATACTATCAAAATCACGAAAGTGGGTCACTGTTGTTCTCTTTTTAATCCAAACGTGTAAAAAATATATATAACAAAGTGAAGTAAAATGAAATAGGCCGATGTTTTAATAAAATGTAGTTTTTTAATATATACTATATTTACAAAAATGAATTTCTTTACTTTATTTCAATTTATTTTTAAAAAATGTGCGTAGTTTTTTCGGTAACATTGCGACTTAATTCAGTCTTATGCTAATTATCGTAGTGCATTATGTTGTAACTACGTCTTTATTAATTTATTACATATTTTATAAAGAAATGAGTCAACTATGAACTTTCTTTAATGCTTATTTAAACGTTTTAACGCTTATTTATGTTACGAATGATGATATTTTCAACAAGGACTAAATAGCAATATAAATACACTATTTATTCCTACTTTTAGAACTAACTTGAAGCGCTTCAATTTACTTTTAAGATGAAGTTAAGCCGAACGCGTAAACATATACAAACAAACAAAACAGAAGGGATTTTTCTACGAAAATTATTTTTAAAGTGAAACTATTTTCAATCTGCTCTAATTTTTTCGTCCATCTATCACATGTCGCATTACAGTCGGCACGCGGTCGCGGATTAGGGATGAAGTAAGAGGCGTTTGGAAGAACAGTCAAGGCCAATATGGCGGCGCCTATGACTCGCATTGGCTAACCGTGTAGCATTTATATTCTCACTCATTCGTAATTATTTCGCAAGTAGTCCGGTGAAGCTGTGCCAGCCTTGCTAGGCCAATAGCGTAGTCTGTTCGAAAAAAAAACGCTCATAAGTGTAAGTGTTCCACGGTATTTGTGTGTTTTGATCAGCGTATTGATTGAAAACGCGCGATTTTAATACACTAAATCGAATAATGTTCCGAATATTTTCAGTTAAAGCCCTACGATCCGAAAGTAAGTTTCACTCGCAACGAGGCTCATAAAACCACACAATGTAAATTTTTGAGTTACTTCTTTTTTTATTATAGATGCGGTAAACCAACCTTTCTCCCGCATTGCACGCTCTTATCTCCGGTGTCATAAGATACGTCATAGAATTTGTCCTGCTGGAACAGATATTGTGCTGCAGACGCGTTAGCCTCGTGTAACAACCCTTTCTGTCTAACGAGAAATATCGAACACTGCAGAGGTGCGCCTACCATTTTATGAGGGTTCCACGACAGCGAATTCGCTCTAGAACACAACATATATTTCCTTTAAACTGTCGTTACCAACACTATAGTTATGTTTAGGTAATATTAAAGAGTGCTGTAATTTAGAATTTACCTTGCAATTCCTTGTAATTTGTATCTATGAGTACTCGACAGTATTAAACTTCCTCCCCAGCAAGCCTAAAATTAAGACCAAAAATTTGATAATCCTCTACGCACTCTTTTGTTATACAAATGTATTGCATAAAAAATTTGAATTTTCTTAGTTCGATTACTGTGATGATAAAAACTTTACAATATAAAATGTAATTTGTAAAATATCGTTTGATTAGGTACATTTGGAACTAAGCTAACTCAGTTTAATTACGTAATCAAAATTGTAAATATCCTTGATTGATTAAAAGAAAAATTACTAACATTTTAAAATAACATAGGTTATCCACAACATCAGTTATATAACAAATTTAATTACCCAAAATAACCATAACAATTTCATATCTTACGCTACACTGCTTTCTTTACCACACCTTCTTCGCATTTCTAAACTCTTTCTACTTCTATTTTATCTTTTTAAGCCTCCCTTCCAATCGGTGGCACTACTCCATAGAACTCCTATTCTTCTTTATTGTATAACTAACTACCAACATAATTCTCATCAACAAAACCAAAACTCACATCAACATGCATCCAAACATCAAACTTTTGACATATATCAGCAATGGCATTGAGCTCATCAATAGCTCCTAGGACAGTGGTCCCAGCGGTGGCATTTACCATCAATGGATGCTTGCCAGCCTCCATTTCCCTTTCGATAGCTGCTTCTAATTCTTCTGTTACCATTTGTCCATTTTCGTTTGCTTTTATAAATCTAACATTATCAGTTCCGAAACCCAACCAATGCGCTGCTTTTTTGATAGAGTAATGACTCTGAAGATGATAAAAGTTAAATCACATAAAAGTATAGAGAGATATCTAAAATTAGGCAAATTATCCTGAACTATAAATATTACACACAGTGTAAGAATAGCATATGGATGGGTTTACAAATTATTAAATGTTAGTGTATGTCTGTAGTTGTATTTTATTCATGTTATCATATATTAATACTAGCTTCTTCCCGCGACTTCGTCAGCGTAGAATAGTTACTTTGGGCTAGCGCTAACTCGCAGCGGAGGTTCTCAAAAGGAAAAAAAACTTTGAAACATTCTTCATTGGTGCTCCGCTCCTATTGGCCTTAGCGTGATGATATACAGCCTTCCTCGATAAATGAGCTATGTAATACTGAAAGAATTTTTCATTTCGGACCAGTAGTTTCTGAGATTAGCACGTTCAAGCAAACAAACTCTTCGGCTTTATAATATTAGTATAGATAGATTATAAAACTCAAACTATTATTTGTTCTTTCTCTTATGTGAATGTACTAATTTCAGGTACAACCAGTCATATTTGACCATTCTTTTTGCACTTTATAATCAATTTTATTTAGAAAGGTAGTATTATCCGTAGAAGAAGAGCAATTGCCAACTAAGGTGTCGAGTTACAAAACACGCAAGCCGAGAGCTAAGTTATAGTACGGGCGGAGCAACAAGCGCGACGCGGGGTTGATCGCCCGACTAGAATCGAGCCAAAAATGACCGAACCCTGAATGCCTATATAAGCTATATACTATGTCTACGACATAGTGGCGTCGTATATTTTTTTATATAAGGTACTCTGTGGTATGTTTCCCTGTTCATGCAGGAGGAAATGTGTTGACGGTAATTCAACATTTTTTAAATTATATAATAGTTAAATTTCCGTGAAACAATGAAACAACTATAATTCATTGTTATAATAAAATAAGTAGGAGATGTTTTTATGTTATACTAAATCAAGACTAATATAAGTACTTACATCTTCAGAAGTAAACAAGACCATCTCGGGCAAATTCCTCATACCTTTTGTCTTGACTTGTGGAAACGCTTTGAATCTTGCGGCAGTGACAGCATACAACATAGATATACTACCACCAGGGCTAAATATGCCATCGCCATCAGGTATACCGAATAGATTCAAAACATGGCTTAAAACTTTTAATTCTATAAGCGTGAATACCGGTGCCACTTCAAAAGTGTATCTGAAAAAATAATCCCGTTTTATTATTTCATAATTATGACAGTGATTAAATGCAGCGTATATTTTTATGAATACACTAGCTTCTGCCCGCAACTTCGTCCGCGCGGACTTGTTACTTTGGGCCATAGAATTATGAAACCGCTTCCATTTACAACGCGCAGGTTTGTTACTCTATGTTTTGGGCTAACGCTTACACGCAGCGGAAGCTGTGAAAAGAAAAAAAAAACGATTCTGAAACATTCTTCATTGGTGCTCCGCTCCTATTAGTCTTAGCGTGATGATATATAACCAATAGCTTTCCTCGATAAATGAGCTATCTAACAGTGAAGGAATTTTTCAAATCGGACCAGTAGTTCCTGAAATTGGGGCGTTCAACCAAATTAGTTAAAAATTACTACTCTCTCGTAATTAACTCGAATCGTCATTCAAATTACAATAACTTATGATAAAGTAGACCGATTTTAATGAAACAAAGTTACTCCTGAAGATATGCTTTATAATTTGAGGTTTTATTGTGCTTTAGCAGTGATGCGTGTTCACACATACAAATAGATAGACAGACAGACAGACATTTATAAAAATTATACAAAATGTATTCTATTACTTATTCCTTAACACCTGCAACGACTTTTTTCACAAAGATCGAAAAAGTACAGACACCTTAGATTTACATTCTTATTATATGTATAGATATTAATCTTAATATATATATTTCTTGTGTGCGTGTGTATGTGACTGAACTCCTCCTAAACGACTGGACCGATTTTGATGAAATTTTTTGTGTGTGTTCGTGGAGATTCGAGAATGGTTTAGATTCACAATTGGACCCGGTAGGTGGCGCTGCGGTTGGCTTTTAGGGATTTCATTTTTTATTACCACGGCAGGACAAAGTCCGCCAGGTCCGCTAGTAAAATTATATAGATCTACCGTTAAGAGCGTATCACTGACAAACTACTTTCAATAAATTTTCTTTAGTTTTATTTCTCAGACACTTAGTCCATATCTAAAAAATATATAATATCTAATTTTTATAAGTACTAGGCGTTAAGTGTTGTGTGTTTTCTTGCCTTGGAGAAGTAGTATAAACTGTGTAGTATGTATGCGGAGGATAGAGAAAGTAAAAATATCTTGTAAACAAAATATATTTTTGCTTCAGAGATCTTCGCTCCTGCCGGATTGGTTTAATAGAGGATGGGGCTCCCTGACGTTCCGTCTGGTGCAGGTCCTAACCGGGCACGGTTGCTTCGGTTGGTACCTGCACCGGATAGCACGCAGGGAGCCGACCACCGTATGCCATCAGTGTGGCATTGACCCGGACACCGCGCAGCACACTCTGTCTGAGTGTGCTGCGTGGGAGGAGCAACGTCGCACGCTGGCTGCGGCGGTAGGGCAAGACCTCTCACTGGCGAGCGTGGTTGCGCCCATGCTCGGTAGTGAGGATAACTGGAATGCAATGGCCTCCTTCTGCGAGGAAGTCGTCTCGCAGAAGGAAGCGGCGGAGAGGGTCCGTGAGCAGGATCCTCAAAGTGACCTTCTCCTCCAACGAAAGACGGGCAGGAGGAGGCGGCAGTTTGACCGATAAAAAATATTCATACATAAATATACACATGTAGTAGTTGTGTTTGATTTTAAGTTATACTGGATCTTAAGTTGGATGCCGGCAATATTTTTACAGGATGATCATTAGTCGTTTTTGATTCTAAATCAATTAAAAAACGGGAGCTTAATATTTGACCTAATTATCTCGAGAAACGCAAAACTGATATATACTCAACATCAGGTGATTTACGTAAAAACGAACTGATGTAATAAATATGAAAACGAATGAATCACGCCCTGATGCGCACTCCGGGCCGCGTTCTGGACCTCGATCCGCGCCCCGCTTCCATTTGTTCAACTGTGCGGCATTCCGACGATAAGCAGTTACATAATGATAAACCTTGAAAACCACCCCTTTAAAATTGTTCATTGAACCTAGGCGTGATTTTTTTACGTTCAAAAATTTTATTCCCATACCTTTGAAAGGTTTAGAACAAACTTTAACTAAGGTTCTCATTGTTGTTTATTTGTATTTATTTTGATATTATTTTATATGTTAAATGTGACCATGAAGTGTCATATCCTAAAATATTGCGAGGGATTAACCTTTCACCTGGTATATGGTGACGAATGATAATTTATTGTGAGTATTCGTGAGGTTTACAATAATGAGGCTACATTGAGGACTCAATTGAAATCAAAAATTGATATAAATAATAAAATGATTCAATACATCACATTGCAACCTAATTCGGAAACAGAAACACACCTGCTGGCCACTTGCCAACATCTAAGTCCACATCCATCCACCTCAAAACAGCATATTCAGCCATCTACCACTACATCTAATGCCCACCTGCAAATCTCATCAGAAGTTCAACAAACAAACATAAATGTACCAGGGAAATCAATAACATTTTGTTTTAGTAATTGCCCCAATATGACTAATAACTTCTAACTTTAACTTTTAATATTAATTTAATTAAATGTATACTATAAAAAGTATATTTTATTTCCCTGCATTCTTTTGACAAAAGCACTAATATGTCTCGGCAGAAATGGCATTTGCCTGTCTCGTATTAGTGAAGTCCTCGCCTACGGCTCGGCTTTCTAACTCATACTCGACCTGCCATTGCCTATTTCACGGCCTTTGCAATAATGTAGTTATTGCAATAGTGTACTATTAAAGCCTTTTAAAAGTTAATTATAATGTATTAATTAAAACTTTATGGCATTTAAAGCCTTTTTCTTAGCTAAGAATTATAACGTTATATATATATATAAGTACTTCTTACGTGCGTACATAACTACACACATACGTTTTTTACAACACAAATTAGTGATTTTACTCCCCGAATATAAACGGCTACGATACACGATAGCACAATACCCGGCATTTGATTTGTCACGTCCGGTAGAAGAATATGACATCCGGCTAAGATCACCCTGCTTCGGTCTTGTAAAACGTTCTCTGTGTCAAATAGCACAATGACCGTGTTAAACAAAGATAACGCTATACGAAACCAAACTTAACCGACTATCTCGGTCTTGTATCCGACGTGCCAAATCAAAAGCCGAGTACTGGATGTGGTATTATTTTAAATGTCAGGTATCATAATACTAACTGGCTTGTATTAAATGCCTCAGCGATCCATGCCCCTGAAAGACCATATATGTCAGTACCGCCGTACAGCTGATTCCTAAAAGTTCCTTTGTCGGTCTTAACACTATACCGTAAGACTTGCCTGACACACCGCTCCAACTCATCATCCGGAACACCTTTATGGATATCCAAGTCTAGAATAGCCTGAAAAACAGGACGTTCGTCATTCGTTTTACAAATTATAATATATAGTTAACATTGTACGCCTATAAGTAAACAATATAATAACTTTAAAGCCATATATTTTTGTGTCAATAAGACGACGTTATCTAAGTAGAGCTCAGAGAGCGTAGGTGCGCGTGCAGAACTGGACATTGTTTTTTGACTTTATTATGTTTGCCTAAAACCCTATTTATTTTCTAAAACAAACTGTTCTCATTGTAATATAAGTTAGCTGCCACTGAAAGTTCCGTCAAATTCGGGCCAACCTTGTCGGAGATTAGCCAGAACAAAGAAATAGATAAAAAATTTAAAATTTGATTTTTTGTTATAATTGCTATATATAGATAGGTACTATATCCGTTTAATAAAAACTCTTATTTTAATATTACAGACATACACTTCAATTATATTTACTTGTAAAGACGAATTACTGGTTTCCTCGTAAAAATTTTGTCCATATCTTGGAATGCAGAAAACCCGTACTTATAATAACATAGTTATAAACTTTATAATTTGTTGCAGTTGTGTCAACATGAAAAAATTAACTCGTTTTACTATTGAACGATCTACCACAGTTTTGAAAAGATAAGAGAAACTATACATTGTTGTTCAAGACAAAAAGATAAAAAGAGACTTGCATACGAAAGGTTCTGGGGTCAGCGTATTGCACTCAGTGACGGAGTTCACAGAGCGGCATTAGTTAGCTCAGATTAAAAAACAGAAATGTATTAACAACGTAGGGGCATTTTAGCATACCCTAATCCTATGTCTCAATATCCGAATCGCAATAGCAACTACAGATAATAAATTTACATTATAAGTCTTGTAACAGTAATTTGAAAATAACCTTATATTACACGTTATATGCTATGTAATCTAAAAGTGTAAATCTTACTTATGTCATTCCTTATCAATATTTTAGTCTCGTTAAACGCAATCATACCCATGACTGCATAACATTTATAAACGGCTTTAATTTATTTGAGGTAAAAAAATTCTTTGTCATTGATTACATGAATAATGTAATAAACAAAATACCTCCAATTCCTTAGGGTGCTTGAATTCAATCAAAGGTACACTTTTATCTCTCTCGTCCTTTATTATTTGCAGTATTTTGTCCAAAAACGAAAGTCCGTTTAAGTTCATAATTAAATAATCACAAAATTACGAAAAGAAAAACTAAATTTACGTACAGAATATATGCAACGCAGCGTAAGTGCTTTCAAGTCAAAAGATTTAACATTACTACAAACCGTTACCCGTCGCCCATCGGCAGAATTTACATACGGAATTTTTCCATACGTATGGGTCACATGGGAGAATAATATTTAAACAAGACTAAAGGAGAGAGGACAAAGGAAATAATAATTAAGTAAACTCATGGTCCACTCCAACTGCTTATGGAAATAGTAATTACGTCCAAAAATAGAATATGTAATATTTCAATACCTTTCTGAAACATAATTTAAGTTTTAATGTACACAAATATAATTGTATGAGAAATAAAAAAAATATTCGCGTTACCACATTTTTATACCGACAGACCATTGCAAAAATGTCTCTATATTATCTTATAAATGACTATAAGAACTATTAATAATAAACCTAACAAATGAAAATAGATAACCGTACTACAATAATACAGTATAACAATACCACAATAATATACCGAGCACACATGTTATAATAATGTTACTTCTAGTAACATAGCATGGAATCTATGGAATGGAAATCTAGTAACATAACTTTACCATAGCATGGAATTGAAATTTGACCCTGGTTAATTTTCTTCGCTCATTTTTATTACATTAACGGTGTTATTACAAAAAAAGGCAAGTTCGCGTTATCCTTTTTCGCAAGTCTAACCTAACGTAAGTAAAGCAAGACAAAAGAGCAAGATAGCGAACATTCAGCGACCGCGGTGCATTTAATACGAGACCTTTTTAAAGCGAGTATTCAATACGTATTTAACTTTTTTGTAATAAAACCGCTTATGTTTATGCCCGCCGAAAAATTAAGATCCATCGATATGCCAACATCAACATACATATTAGCATCACATTGTACATAATATATAGGTAAGTAGCGAAACTTACTACATTTCAAAATAGATCTATATTTTTTTTTGTTGTAATCACATTTAATTACTTATGGCCTTTATATTGTTTAAAAACGGACTCGCCATGCATGTAAATAGATAAGAAGTTACAATCACCATAAAATTTATCAGTTAACAAACAGGCCAGTATCATTTATTATTATTTATCATTAATTCTTAATTACAAACAAATAATCTTCAGAAAGTCGGCCACCGCAGTCCTTGTTATTTCGTGTCATGGATTAATAAATGAGTATATTTGGCTTATACCTCATATACCTATTCATTTATTTATGTACTAACGAATAAAGAAATAAATATTTGACAATATTTTACAATACTAAAGAGTCACAACGTTGGTCAGTCTCTTTCGTTACGAGGAATAGGTACTACATGTAAGTAAAACAAGAACAGTGAACAACTTAACACTGGCAGAATTCGTATCTACGAGACGCCATTATTAAAAAGTTGAATTTGAAGGACAATGACAACCAAGGGCAATAAGTTTTTTATATAAAAAATAATTACTGGGAGGTCTTTAACTTTCATGGCATAATAGATTCCTGATAAATGAGTATTATATTAAGTTTAAGTGATTATGACAGTTTATTTGGCCTAATGAAACCAAAATTCATGTAAAAATAATTACCAAAAAAAAAATAGCAAGATGAACTTTCGAAGACCACGTACACGTTCCCGTAAAAATTCCATGAATGTTATATTAAATACTGAAAAATGGAGACACTACGGAAAAAGATTGTCTAAGCGGACAAACGAACTCCCAGAAGATTCAGATAATGATGATGATGATGAACCGAAATACAATGAAATCAAAGATTGGGTTGAAGAGTTCTTCGAGAAAAAAAACGAATCCATCGATAAATATGACCAAGACGTAGAAGTACAATTAACGAGAAAACAAACACTCATACTTTCGACACTGGTTCCAGACGAACTCTTACTAGTTGACAAGTAATTTTTTGAAATTAATTTTATGTTAATCCCTATTCCATTGCATTCCATTGCAGTTTTATTGAGTAAACGGATTGTACACAAGGAGTATCTAGACATAGACATACAACATCAGAAGAGTCGCAAGTGCATTACTAGCCTATGTTTGGGAGGAGGCGGCAGAAGAGACGGGGAGGGGGAAAGGCAAGTGGGCCTCCGGCGCTCTCACTGACCAAACGAAACGCAACAATGCAAGCACTGTTACTTTACGTCGGTTTTCTACGAGAGGGTGGTACTACCTCTGGCGAGCCGACCCATTCATGCTCAAACCAGTAATAGCTTCAGCGTGGCTCTACCACCTACAAAAATCAATAAAAAAATCATATTCAATGAAATCCTGTTGAAAGCCATTATATCATCAAGACAGATAGTAATTTATATTTTCTTTTAGATTTAACACCACAGACCCGAAACGCTTCGTTGGAGTTCTTCTAATGGCAGATGTATCTGGTTATACTGCCTTATCGGAACGCTACAATAACACCGGAAAGGGTGGCACCTATCGTTTAACGGCAACACTGAATACATACCTAGGTTCATTAATAGAACTTATTTATAGCCACGGTGGAGACATTATTAAATTTGCTGGGGATGCATTTCTAGCTCTTTGGAAAACTGACAAAAGAACATTTTTATGTCACACTATACATACAGTAATTGCTTGTGCTCTAATAATACAGCATTCTTATTCATCTTACGAGACCGATGTGAAAGTCAATCTAAAAGTAAAATTAGCTATATCAGCCGGGAACCTTATTTTTACGCCAATTGGCACTGGAATAGATATGAATTACATTTTAGTTGGTTTACCAGTTCTAGAAGCTAAAGCCGCCGAAAGCCTATGCTCTTCAGGGGAGGTTAAATTAACACCGACTGCTTGGGGTCATTGTTATTCAAGAAATTACGACCACGTTATCCAGGATAATGGCCATGTCACTATTAAAGCTATTTTATATGATCCTCACGAAAGCGATGTCACAAAACCATTTGTGGGTTTTGGTTCTATGATCAGACAATGTAAAAAACAATTTACTTCTATAGAAACTCTTCCAAATACTTTTTGGGATACTTCTAAAACCCTTAATATTGCAGAAGCTTTTAAAACCAATGACATATTCGATCTTCGCAAAACAATTCTATTAGCTGAAGAGAAGAATATAGGATCCGAAATTCGCAAATTCATGATTCGACCAGTACTCACACAAATCGACGCTCACCAGCCCTTGGAATATCTCACTGAAATGAGGCTTGTTTCGGTTTTGTTTATAACACTTAAGCCGAGAGAATATCCTTTCCCACAACTAATAACGATTGTGAATAACGCATACCAAATAACATGCGAAATTGTTTATAAGTCTATGGGATGTGTTAATAAAATAATCTTATTTGATAAAGATGTTATGATTCTGGTAATTTTCGGTTTACGAGGTTTTAAACATGAATCGGAAGCACAAGCAGCTTTAAAATGTGCATGCAGTATTAAGAAATCTGTCGCAGCTCTTGACGGCGTCTTGGAAGTTTCGATCGGCGTGACGACTGGACAAGTTTATTGTGGAGTTGTTGGCCATCCATTACGACGGGAATTTACAGTTATAGGTGCAATAGTAAATAAAGCTGCGAGACTCATGTGCAGTTTTCGTCACAAAATCACTTGCGATGAGACTACATTCGTAAAAAGTAAAATGTCGAGTAACGGATTTACTTTGCAACCAAAAACCGAATTGAAAGGTATTATTCATCCGGGTAACATTTATGAATACACAGAAGAAATCAGAATAAAAGAAATGTATGACATACCTTTAATTCAGCAGCTTTTAAATCGCACTGATGAAATGGAGTATTATGGGAACTGGTTAGATGACAGTCATTTAGCATATAGAGATTTTGATGCTCTTTTGTTAGTTGGAGAATCACGAATAGGAAAGAGTCGATTGCTTGAATGGATGGCTCGATATGCTCGAAATCGTGGATATCATATTTGTTATATTAATTTAACCTCGATACATTCTGCTACATCATATTTAGCATTAAGTCAAATATTCAACCAAATTTTAAACCTTAAAGAACCTATCACTGGGTTCGCTAAAGAAGAGAAAATTGTGGAACTATTAAAAGTATATAACGAAGATCTGTGCTATTTAAATAAAATTATTAGAGTTCGTTTCGCTTACCATGATGGTGTACAAAGTTTAGATGATCAGAAACGAAAAGAGAAAGCTAAACATGTTTTTATTAAATTAATCATGTCTATCACAGACACTCACGTAATATTTTTGGATGATTTACAAAATCTAGACTCATCATCATGGGAATTCATATCTCTTATGTTTAACAGTATGAAAATATTTACAGTTATCTCAGTGACACGGGGAAAATTTGGCCCTGTCCATAATTGGCTTTATAATGTATTCATAAACGATAATATAAGGAAAATGGTTTTAGGGCCCTTGGCTTCTACTTGGATACCTGCATTGGCATGTCAAATATTAGATGTAAACGCAGTACCATACGACTTATGTAAAGCATTAAAAAATAAATGTAAAGGTATGCCAGGTCTCGTAGAAAGTTTTATCATACACTTATTTTCCTCTGGAGCTCTAGAATTAAAAAAGGTTTATAAGACCGAATTAAATAACTGGGAAAGTGAAAATCTACAATTCCCATCCTCAGAATTATTACATCCACAAGCACTCAATACAAAACACCAGGCTGTTCTAGATCAACTAATTATAGATAATATTACAGAAGAAGTGCAAATTTGTATCGTAACACAAAAAGAGGAATTAAAAACGAATATTAATGTACAAAATTTAGATGCTCTAATTATGATACAAATAGATTCTCTTACGCCATATCAACAATTACTTCTAAAAATTGCGTCAGTTATAGGAAATGTAATATCAAGAGACCTATTAGAGAATATAATGTATGAAAATAATTCATTAACTACAGCAAAAGCAGTGAAAAGGCTTTTTAGTATGAGAATATTGTCTTGTGCGAATATCGTCAATAATAAATGGTATCGTCAAGCAACTTCAACTATTACAGTATCTTCAAATTTGTCTGGACATGGAAACCTTATGTGCGAGTGCTGCTTTGATTATGATCCTGAGAACAACGAAAATTTACCAAAGTACTCTTTTTGTAAAGTAATGAAATTTAGAAACAAAAATTCACGAAAAACATGTTATGAACTATTACCTCTTAATCAAAAGAAAGAGTTTCACACTCGCATCGTCAATTATTTGGAAGGTAATAATCAGAGATGTCCAAATTGTGGAGGGACTATTATGGTAGTTCAATCGATGTTAAGTATAAATCCCGACGACTCTTTTAGTAACAGAGATTCTGGAAATACAATATTAATTACACAAGATAATCTTAATTGTGAATCGCAGTCATATGACTCGGAGAGCTTAAATAATAAACCACAAACGTCTACAAATAATACGGTGATAGCTGGTAATTTGAAAACCTCTAACTCGGAATTCATAAAAAATAACAAAGCCGATATTACAATATCAGAAACTGATATTGGCACTTTGCCAATCCATAATCCTTCACAAACTTTGCCTTCGAAAAAAGGCAGCTTTGTCTGCCCTCCCATTTTAAAGGCAAAAAGTAGTACCGAAGACTCTGTAAAAGGACGAAGATCTACGAAAAGAGTTACAATGACAAATTTAGACATAAAAAAATCAAGTTCTGATGTAATAAGTTGTCATAAGATCTTTGATATGCTTCGAGCTGTAACACAAGCAGAAAGTATAAGTGACTGGCACAACTTGGGGGTGGTTGATAGTGAAGATTATATCGTTAGTGAAGGCAATAGTAAAAATAGCGCATCATTTAATGTACACATAGAAAAAGGTGTTTCACTAACCGATTTCAATAAATGTACTTGTGCAGAATTGAATATAATGATTTATGATCAACTAATCTATCATGCACAGCAGGCCGAACTTAAATCAAAAGCGATCACTTTTCTAATACAATACAGCCATTTAAATCTTTTATCAAATAATTTTGACGTTTTTCAACATTTACAAGATGCCGAAAATATTTGCCATGAAAATTCTGATACTGTAAATGAATTAGATAAAAAAAGATTCTTAGGTAAAATTTATTGTTTAAAAGCTGCTGCGTGTCTAATGAGCGGTAAACTGACTCAAGCTAAATTGGAAATAGAACGCGCATCCCAAATATACCGAATGGATCTGCATAAAGTGTCAGACTTCTTCAAATTTAAACGTTTAATTAACTTTATCAAAAAAAGACGACGAAAGTATCGTATTCACGAAATACTAATGAAAAATGATTCCGTATTTTATTTAAAGGTAGCTACGTCACTATATTCTGCTTTAGGGGAGGATAATACTTCCAAATGTGCAGCGTATAAAGCACTCAATATAGTGCAAACAGTAGAATGCTCCTTGGTTGATACATGTGATGTATACAGTAATGCCATACAGGTGGAACTCAACCGAGGGATGCCTGAAGCTACAGCAGAAATTGAACGACTTGCGATTTTATCGTTAAAAAAATTTAAGAGTGCCGTTCAAGCAAACGAACTTTATGCTATTGGTAGACTTTTTGGTTCAACATTTCGAGCTAGAATGGCGAGAGGTCAACTGGCCGCTACCGTTCGCTCAGGTTTCCGCGCTCTTGCCGTTAGCCGTTTCCTTCAAGCCAATAATGTATCCCTGGATATAATACCTGATCTATTTTATATACTACTTTCCCGGCGTCGTATCGCAGAAGCAGTAGATGTAGCGCAATTGTTATTACGTTTTAGCCAAAGAATTTTATCGTTTGACAGTGAAACTTGGTACTATGCACTGTGCATGGATATGATTTTGGATGCCGGTTTCCAACTGGAATCGCCCAACGAAATAAGTCATTTTGCAGAATATTCCCTAGATTCCGGTAAATCTGCGGGGCCTAGTCGACGTCGTCTTGTAGTGGGATTGTGGACGTACTGGCTTCGTACAAATTATGATAAGAAAGCTAAACGTTTTGAATCTGAAGCATTAAGTTGGGCATCAAATGAAGATGATGATGGATGTATGACTACTCTTATAAGCGCTTTAAGATTAGCTGAAGGTATGCTGGAAAGCTTAGCCAGAAAAGTCGATGATTTGCGAAAGTTAAGTTACCTAATTTGAACTACCATACATTCATCTCATTTCTATTTCTTATAATTTAATTTGTTGTCATAACTGCTCCAGGTTGTAGATTTAATGGAATTACGATCTATAGCAGACCGGGAACTGACAAAACTTGAAACAGATACTCGGATTCTCCGTGCATTGTATCCTCGTTGGATTTTACTAAAAGCGAACTCTTTAAAACTATCTGGTCGTCAGCTTGCAGCTAATACGTTATTCAATCAAGTAAGATACATAAATTGTTTGTATTTAACAGAATCATTTCAACTGAAACATATTATTAAAACGTCTCACTTAATCATGTTAGGCATTGGAAGAGTCATGTCGCATTCATAACCGGCTTGAAGAGTCTCTCATCAAAGCAGCTTTCTCCGATTCAGTTTTTTGGGTCATGAGCGCGCAGGCAGGAGCTTTCATTAATTGGCGGGATGCGGCTGAACACGCACGCTCATCTTGGCATGAACTCATGTACAAAATTACTACCACACGATAAGAAAAACGGAATACTTATAACTCTGGAAAAGAAAACAACTAACTTTAGTATAACGGACAAACATGTTGAATCTTTACTCATATCTGACAGCTTTTATTACAATTAATCTTACCATTACGTTCAGAATAAAACAATAAATAATAAAGGAATTAATTGGCTAATGTAAGTCATACTATGCATAACTATATTTCGTTATATTTAAAACCGCTAGTAATAACCATAAGAATCTCAAATTAACCCCCCGCGGCAGCAGCTCAAGCCTAGGTCCGTTCCCTCGGCGTGGAGCCCTTGAGTACGCTGTCCGCGCGATTCAGTGACACAAAATCTTACATCACTGCGACAACATTACACATATCACCTCCACACACGTGCACGCATACACGCTTACACATGCAAGTGGAAGGGTTTTTTTTTCCTTATCAAACTGAAATAGTTCAGAAAACTATCCGATACGAAATATATATAAGAGTTATTGAGGTATGTATGCTTGGTACACATATATGTTTCAACAACTCATATATGTATGAATAGTTAGCTTAGCTTAGTTTAGCTCAGATACGTCGCGAATTGTATGTATCAGGCAACAGCCCATGCCGAGGTGTGCCGTGCACCCTTGAGCTAGTTGTGAAATAAAATCGGCTGAGTGCCTTAAGCGCTCGCCTTAGTAGACCGATGAAGCTGTTAAGACCTTGCTAGGTCAATAGCGTAGTCAGTTCGAGAAAGAAAAAATCTCAAATTAAAGTAAGCGAATTTAGTACAATTTACTCATACATAATTTTCCTAATATTTCCAGCACCACTATTACTTGTTCTTTATTTATACTTGTTTCATTGTATACAAGTATTTTTGATGTATAATTTATAAAAAAACTAACGCAGAGTTCATCACTGTTTCGTAATACTATATTTAATTATATCATAATATTATATATTGCCGGCGGATGTTGTCCCGCCTTGATAAAAAAATAATCCTTGATAAATTATATACATAGTTCCTCGTGAATCACTTTATCTACTGGTGAAAAACGCATAAAAACCCGTTAAGTAGTTTTTGAGTTTATCGCGACCAGACAGACAGACATGGCAGAGGACTTGTTTTAAATATGTAGTGATATCTCGTGTAAAAGAACCACGCCTATTCTAGAATCAAGTCCAACAATAATTTCTCGACGTATTGGCTCGTCAAAATGAATAGGTATTTGAAATGTGCATTAGAACATTGGAACGGATGGCTGATTGAGGGCGTTGATTTCGTTTGATACGTGATCAACATTAATTACTAACATACTCATGATATGCATGGTACTACTCATGTTATGCATGGTACTACTCATGGTATGCATGGTACTACTCATGGTATGCATGGTACTACTCATGGTATGCATGGTACATAATATAGAATGTTGCTAACGAGTGTTTCAAATGGTACCACACGTTACGCAAACATAAATGTACCTAATAGGCTGCTTATATTAAATTATCATCTTGGGAAACTGGTAAATATTATATTATAGAAGTAGATGCATAAACTATTTTCATATCATAAAATTAACATATAAGCATTTTACTATTGAGTTCCCATTTAAAGAACATGTATAGGACCAATATTTCGCAATTTTATTACAAAATAGTTTGCGTAACTTTATGCAGTCGCTAGTTCATCCTTTTCTTGAGAAACTTCATGTGTGTAATTAGTATATCGGCTACCGACCTATCAGCGATCTCAAACATCAATTAGACATCTGTCCTCTTCCGCCTTATATCTACTATATTCAATACAAATATTCCGACTTCCTCGCGCGATTTACTTTTACCGTAAACTTGCTTCTTTATTTCAAAATTGTTTTTATTACTAAATGTACGTAAATATGGCCATATCATTGCATATGGATAGACATGACATAGTGGTCATCGAATCGATACATATTTTCTTAACGAGTTAACAAAACAAACACAGTTAACAAACAAAAACTCACTAAAAATTCCTTAGTCACCTGTATCAATCAGCTCCTACTGCAGAACGATATTATGAAACAGCGGCTATAGATTATATAACAACATACAGTGTACACTTTTTATAACGAATTTCAAGGGGCCGAGTATTCTTTTTACTAAGAGTTTTCTTTATATGGAAGGAAGAGAAAAAGCAACCAAAGAAATCGTACTAATCTCTACGTCATACGTTACGCTTTTGTAAATAACTTTTTTGTATATATAATAAAATTCCATTGGCTAGCTGAATAAATGGTGGCTGATGCTAAACTGAGTAAATTTCATACGTACTCGATCTATAAATTATACAACGATTCAATGCAGGGTCATTGTTTATACATTACGATTAAAGATAAGAAGCCCCTGATCTAAGCTATTCAAATAGGTTTCACCTAAAATTCTTAAATATAGGTACAGAATAAAAGCAGACACATTAAACATTTCAGACCGAACCAAATCTACTTATACCGAGAGCAAACCTACAATAATATCTTATCTATACATATAATAAGAATGTAAATCTAACATGTCTGCACTTTTTCGATTTTCGTGCAAATAATTGTTGCCGGTGTCTAGGAATAAGTAGTAAAACACATTTCAATCAATTTTACAATTGTATGTCTGTCTGTTTGTATGAACACGCATCACTGCCAAAGTACTGGGATCACAATAAAAATACAACAAGAAAATCATAAAGCATATATTCGAGAATAACTTAGTCTTTGTTTCATTAAAATCAGTTCAGTCTGTCAAAAATTATTGTAATTTTAATAATGACGAGGCGTAGTACGAGAGGAAAGTAGATAAGTAAATGGACTTAATACATTCAGATGACTTTATTAATCACTCTTTTTTACACTATGTTCCACGCGGACGAAGTCGCGGGCAGCTGTTATAAATAAATAAGTTTATAAATAAAGATCATCTGCCGAATATATGTACGTACATCACTAGAGAACGCGTGCAACTATTCGGCTTATTCTTTTTTTTGTGTTTCTAATAGTCAGGTCAAGGTTTGTATGTAAACACATGTTTCAAAAAACATGCGTGGAAAAGTGAAAAATGTTGGTTACAAATCTCTACATAAGAAGCGAATGAGTGAGTGAGACAAAATATAGTAAGCAAAAAACAAACTGCCTCCCTCACTGCATTGTCATAAGGAACCAAGAAATTGTTAAATTATGTCCCTACGAAATTGGCTTAAATCTAACATGATTCTGTTATATATTAAAATCCAATCCAATAGACCTAAAGCAATTTAGTTTTTTATATAACAGAAATATGCTGAAACCTGGCACAATTCTGCTATATATTAAAATAGATGAATAGATTTAATGTATTGTACGTTGTCTTTTTTTGAATAAATCGACAATAATACATATTTTTAAATATCTCAGGTGAGATAAGAGGGGCGGGAAGTGGTCGAAATAAATCTTACGACATCTCACCGGGAACGGGATTCAGAAAATCTACAAAATTATCAGTTTATAATTTTATCAACTCTAAATGCTTTAACTTATTTTGTAAAACATTAAGTCTAGTATGACATTATGGAGTAAACATCCGATGTGGAACATATTGAATATAAAACATCGATTGTTTAGAACAATATTAGATGATTCCATATACCAAGTTAAATGCTTACAAATATAAAAAATTATGTTAAACAATGTTTATCATTATCGATATATATGGAACATCTCTAATATTATCAATGTCAGTAGCTACTGTCAAAAGTCAGTTGATATTAGTTGATAACACAAATTTGCGAAGGGTGGTTGATTATAATTGTTATCTACAAAAATAATTATAAAGATGGTTCAAAAATATGTTTTCACTGGTATTATCGCCTCAGCGAGTACTTCTAAAGATCTCTCAATATTTACTGGTTTTTTAACTGTGGACAATGGAATCGTAATTATAATTTTTTTATTTTTTTTTAATAAAGATGTGCACAAACAAATTTTAATAATTAGTGATCTACTAGTAACTCTTATTTGCATATAAAAGAAAATCGACATAATTGCGTGATTATCGAAGATCGAAATAAAATATATATATTAAAAATAATTGTGTAGCAACAATAAAATAACATCTAATAATTGCTATATATTTAAAAGTTGTTATTACTTGAAATGTTCACAGATAACTAAAAAAGGATCCATAGATGAATTTGAAGCATTGAATAAATCGGGAGCATTTGCTGATTTCAATATAATCAAACTATCAGAAGATCAATTCCTGATACCAGGTTTTGTAGATTGTCACACACATGCACCACAATATCCTAACATTGGTTTGGGTTTAGATCGGCCACTGCTTGAATGGCTCGACAAGTATACTTTTCCATTAGAAAAAAAATATAATGATAAAGAATTTGCTGCTAAAGTATATAATCATGTTGTGGTAAGTGTATATTTAGTTCTCAGTTATTTAAATTATTAGGTAATTTTTACAGAGAAATGCTAACAAATTGGTAAAAACTTATTAGGGGAAAAATATTTAAAAATCGATCAAAGATTATAACTCAAAGGACTATTTCCATTGACTTACATAATATTAGTATATCAAGAAAACACAAAATATATTCTCCACTTTATGTCGGAATAATTAATTCCTACAATTTTTAAGCCTTTTTAAAAACTTTTCAATTTTTCTACACAATGCTTCCAGATACTTTGGAAACTTTCCTGTAAGTATTTTGAAGTATAATAATTTCTTCTAATGTACTAGATTAACACTCAAGAATATTTATATTATAACAGATTTAACACTTGTTCTTATGTTAACTCTTAAACAGAGGTGTTTAGTGACAGATCTAATGTTCTGGTATAATATAGTAAACAATAACATAGATTGTCCAAATTTAGTGGAGCATATAAGGTTGAGAATCAACTCAAAACACACTCGAAAGCCATGGCTTTTTAGTGAGCCTAGAACTAGCACTAAGTATGGATCTAATTCAAAAATAATAAGGTGCGCCCACTTATACAGTGAAAAAATATCTGATATAAATAGTTTTCATGAGTGTAGTAGATCTTTTAAAGCGATGGTTGTAAAAGGTATTATTGACCGTACTTGAATCCTAAAGATCCTACAGATTTCTAAAGTATGTGCATATTGATTCTCACATGTACACACATAACATAAGTGGGATAATAGCAATTTTTTTTTTACATCTTTGTATTATAAGTAATTGTGTTTGTTGGTAGTTGTTTTTATTTTAAATCTGTAATCCAATGTTTTCTTTATTCCCTTAGGAGTTATGCAATTCATTAGATATTTTAAGGTTTGGGTTAGCCTTGTAATAAGTAGTAAGTATTTATATAGAGAAATCATTGTTGGCGAAAGTAACATATACTTCTACTCGCCTTTCTTACTTTTAAATGTACAGCTGTAGATTTCTTTGAAATAAATAAATTATTTAACTTACATCTTTACATTAAATTCTTTGTAATTATATTTAATTTTATTACTAGCTATTGACTTGCTTAATTTAGTGGAAATATTTGATTTGTGTGTCTTGCCTTTTTATTAGTATTTGTGGCCTTTTAAAAAATATATAAATGTTAATACGCAAATACAAAATAAATAGTCAGATCTGTTTTGTTCTACTATTTTCTTGTGGTCTAATGTAACAAACAATAAAAGCATGCTGTTGTATCTAGTAGATATATATAAGACTGAATAGAGTTTATACTACCACCCAAAGAAGGATATGCATTTGTGGTTTCTGACAATATTTGGTTTATATATAAATATTCGAAATCAAATCTAAATGGTGAAAATAATAGTATTTATAATTAATCAAAAAAGAAATTAGACCTACTTCACTCAAACTACATGTTAGAGTCTTTTCTTGGGTATTCATTCTACTTAGATGCTCTTTTCCTCAAGGTGGCAGTATATATGTATTTAAAACTTTCAATTATTACTATACACTTATTTTAAAAAGTTTGAATATAGAGTATTTACTTTTTCATTCTTTAGCGAAGGCTATTAAATAATGGTACCACAACTGCTTGTTATTTCGGAACTCTACATCTAGATGGCACTTTAGAATTGGCAAAAAGTGCTATTAAAAATAAACAAAGAGCACTTGTGGGTAAAGTGAGTATGAATTTAAGAAATGATGCTGGATACTATAACAACACAAAAAATGAGTTAGATGACACCGAAGAATTTGTCAAAAAAGTTTTAGAACAAAAGGTCAGTATATCTTATACATCCTTTCTCAAATATTACAACAGGTACAGTTCAATATTTACCTCTGAAAGAGATACAGTCGAGACCGTTTATGGCAACATCGTTTAGAACAACATACCGGTTATATTGACCCAGAACAAAGGTCCCGGCTGGATGCCGTATCTCGAAAACATTACCGGTTTATTTATTTGGAAATCCAACAGCATACAGTATTTTTATATTAGGTCTTTACCTATGAAATTGCCGTTTTGTATGAAAAAATTTTAAACCAATTTTTTTCATGTATTTTTTATTTGTATTAATCGAAGTAATCACCCATGCAATCAATGCATCTTTGCCAACGCAGTGGCAGTTTATTGATGCCCTTCTTATAGAAATCAGCTGGACGGGAGGCAACAAATTCTTCAAAGGCATTTTGTACTGCCTCTCGGGTATTGAATTTTTTTCCCGCCAAGGAGTTATCCAAATTCTGGAAAAAGTAGTAGTCTATAGGCGCAAGGTCTGCTGAGTAGGGCGGATGACGGAGAACTTCCAACCCCAGTTCTTGCAACTTGGAGACCGTCTGCTGTGCAGTATGAGGTCGCGCGTTGTCGTGCAGGAGCAGCGGAGACGAGCGATTGACCAATACTGGTTGGAAATGTGCCAGCTTCTCCATCACTGTGTTCAGCTGTTCACAGTACACATCTGCAGTAATGCTCACCCCGTTTGGTAAGAAGCTGTGATGAATCACACCGGCGCTAGACCGCCAAACAGTGACCATCACTTTTCTAGGGGTAAGTTTTCGTTTAGGGCATTGTTTAGGTGCTGAACCAGGATCCAACCAACTTGCTGAGCGCTTGCGGTTATCAAACAGAATCCATTTTTCATCGCAGGTAACAATGCGGTTCAAAATTCCTTCATTTGTGTGTCTGTTGAGCAGTGCAAGGCACGTCTCGACGCGTACTTCGCGCTGGCGATCAGTGAGTTCGTGGGGCACCCATTTGTCAAGCTTTTTTACCTTGCCAATTTGACGCAAATGGACCAATATTGTTTTGACGCTAACGTCGAAAGCTGCTGCTAATTCAGCCGTAGATTGTGTATCATCAGCTTCCACAATCGCCTTTAATTCGTCATTGTCGACCAAAGTCTTCGAACGACCGCGAGGTTCATTTTTCAGGTCGAAATTCCCAGAACGAAAGCGAGCAAACCAATAACAGGTGGTGCGTTGCTTGTAGTGTTAGCTCCGTAAACGTCGTTGATGTTGCGTGCCGCTTGTGCCGCGTTGCTGCCACGACGGTACTCATATTCCATAATTACTCGAATTTTTAACGTATCCATGATGACAAAAAAGATTGAAATGCGATGAAAATGTAACACTAATCAATAAACAAATGACTACTTTTGGAAAAAGAATTCCATGTTTTTAAAATAAAATAAATTCGAAATTAGAATTCTTAGCCAAACAAAAATTATTTTGATTTGAAATGGCCAGTACTGCAGAACGGCAATTTCATATGTAAAGACCTATTATGAGTAGTCCTTTTGATATCGTTATAACAGATTTTGACTATTCAAAGATGTTAGTAGTAGTCAAATGCTAAATTATATAAGGATTTATAAAAAGAAAAGATATTCAGATACTGGTAATGAATTTCATTAATATTATTATTTTATTGATTTAAGTATTTTTTATTTTATTTGATCATTTCTGTTGATAATATATATAATTATTATTTGTTAATATACCTAACGTTGCCACAAAAAAATATACAAAGAATGTATAAACAATTTTTTAGTATAATTTGGCCGATTCTTAAAGCTTTTTATTTATGTCATATATTCTAAATGCAATATAGAATACCTCTGAAGTTGAAAACCTATCATGCCTATGTGGGTATGCCCCCATTTTTAACCACTTCATTTTACTTTCCTTGTCTCCATACTGTCATTTTAAATCAAGTAAGACAGTGGTTAAATGCTAATTGAAAAAAAATCTAAATATATCATAGTTAAAAAAAAATAGTATAACACTTTACATTCTATTTTATGTTTCAGAGTGACTTAGTGCATCCAATAGTTACCCCAAGATTTGCTCTAAGCTGTGATGAGGAGCTTATGAAAGGTTTATCACGAATAGCCAACTTATATGACTGCAGGATACAGGTAAATTGAAATATGGTAAATACGATAGCGGTACTAAATAAAAGTAATATAATATGTAAAACCTTCACCAGAAGATGACAAACTTTTTGAAATAGTTTTACATTTTGCTTATATTTTAGTTTTTAAAATCAATTCCTGATTAGATAAATAAGACACCATGTATGTGAACTCGATACAAATAAAAAATGAGTGGCTGATCGACAATTGAACCGAAATACAATAGGGTTTTAAAAATAATCTCCTGAATGTTGTCCAACCGTTCGAATAATGACGTCAGCTTTCCAGAGTTTTCCATCCTCTCTTATTCAAAGTTATTCAAGCAGGCCAAGGTGCATCCAAAGAGAGTTCTATTTTAGATATCGGAGAGAATACGAGGAGAAACAATGAATCGTTGTTCAAACGAACTGTGACTACAACATTATAAGGTGCGACTGTGACTGTAGTGTAATTGTAATAGTCAATGTTATTTTTGTATGACGGTATTTAATTTACTCACAGGGGTATAAGTATCTTTACTATTTTAGCTAAATTGGACATAAGCCTCTTCAGATGTAGTTAAACCATTTTAGACCTATTTCTGTTATCATATGAATACTTATTTACTTTTTAATATATTTCAGAGTCATATTTGTGAAAATTTTGCAGAAATAGAGTATGTACTACAAATAAATCCCAGTTGTAGATACTATGGGGAAGTTTATGAGAAATGCAACATTTTAAGTAACAGGGTTCGTAAATAAACATTTATTTAAATATCTTCGTTATTTCTAGATAGATATCATTTTGAACCGTATCATTGTTGACATTACTAATGTTATTCAAAGGTTAAGATGACAACTCAGTTCATGTTCACTTATTCTTACAAACATATTTACATATCAACCGATAACCGATGTACGCAAAAATAGTAAATCGTAGTATTTTTGCGTCACGTCTGTGCCCTTGGTATTCTTTAATTATAATTACCGAAGGGTAATTATTATTTTTCGGCTATCGAATAATCTGCTGCGCTGTATTTAATAAAATAAAAATTAGTTGCTTGTATCGTGATTTTGAGTGTAAGTACGGAAAGTTGTCTCCCTTTCACATATATTAGTCGTTACATAATGTTTGCTTGTTCGCACATTGCGATAACATCATCCGACTATAGTCATTGCCATTAATGTTTACAGACAATGGATGGACAATGGAGATGATAATCAGTAGCAGAATAAGTTATTATTCATTACGTAGGAATAATGCATTAAATTATAAGTTTAAGAATGATGATTACATACAATACAATACAACAGGTACTTCCAAGTACCTATTACACTTTTTTTTGTTTAGTAACTATTAACAAGCGTCAATGTTTTCAATTCAACAAATTTTGAAATACTTGATTTTTTTCCTAACTATTAACTAGTATTTACCTTCATTTATAAGTCTCTATTATTCATGATTCACTCTTCAATGTTTGTACAATACTCAATACAGTTTCTGTCATTTATAAAAAAAAATCATAAATACAAATAATAATATTTACATAAGAACACTTGGAAAAAAGACTTTGTAACTCTTTACTATGGTCGGTATTGGATTAAGGTCATGACTTTACTGGATTGTTATTGATGCGTAGTTCGAATAATAATGTTATTATTCAATAAATTCAATACACCTGTGTATATTGTGTGTCTTTAGTGCATAATGGCTCATGCTGTGCATCTTTCTGAGAGAGAAATACATTTGCTGCGAGATAAAGGGGTGTCTATCGCCCATTGTCCTGCTTCTAACACTCGGTTAAAATCTGGTTTGTGTCCAGTCAGGAAACTCATTGACAACAACATAATAATTGGCTTAGGAACAGGTGAGAGAATATTTAAACTGTTACCTATAGATATTAATTGACTTCTAATTTGTATAATGATAATATTGACTGTTGAATAAAATACCACGGTTATTGATGCTATATAATCGATGTAATATGCCATTCTCACATAAGAGCTTTTTTTTAATGTCATATTTGGCAAACGAACAGGAGGGTCACCTGATGTTAAGTGATCACCACCGTCCATAGACACTAACAACACCAGGGGAGTTGAAAGTGCGTTGCCAGCCTGTGTTTGGGGAAAGGGGGGAGAGGAGAGGGGAGGTGGACCTCCGGCGCTCTCACTGACCGAACGAAACGCAACAATGCAAGCACTGTTACTTCACGTCGGTGTTTCTGTGGGTCGGGTGGTAGTACCGGGGGCGAGCCGACACATTCATGTTGAAACCAGTAGAAGCCTCAGCGTGCCTCTACCACCTACCAAATGTGTTCTTTTTGTTGTTATAGAAAAAAACCCCATGCTGACAATTAATAGTTCACGTTCGCGAAGGATTTTCTTTAAATATTTCAAAACATGATAAATTAATATGTATAATTATTCAGGACGTGCATTACTTCGTTGCCCCAGAGCCTCCTGACTTCTAAATCGCGCTTTCTGTCTATACTAATTACTTACTAATCCTTACAATATATGGTAGAGTACTATATAAGAGATAAGAGATATACTGTTCTTGAAGAATAGATCAGGTCTATATTAATGAGAGAAGACGCGAGCAAAAACTAGTATATGTATATTAATAAATACATGTAACACCTTGTTTTTTCTCTCAAATTCTTTACGGTCATATTACAGTTACAGTATATTGGAAAATATATATGAATGTTATGACTTTTTTAATCTTCATATTAGATGTATCTGGAGGCGATAATGCATCAATATTGGACGCTATACGAAGGACAATGGACGTGTCCATGTGTTTGGAATTAAAAGGATCGTCTGGTTATTCTATAGACTGGAGAGAAGCGTTCTATCTCGCCACTCTGGGTGGAGCTAAAGGTACAATCTTTGAATTATGAAATTTGATACTTGTCAATTTAAACTTCATCTGCGATATAGCTTCTCAGTTTGTGTGTTGCAACCCATAAAATAGATTAAAAAATAAGTAACAAAGATTGCGAATCACTACAATGTTACTTTGACGTTTCTGAAAGTTTTCGGTATCATGGATTTCGTTCTTTATTATAGTAATTTAAGGATTTTTTAAATTCATTTTTAGTCTTACCAGTGTATATCACTCGCTTACAAAACGTGATAAAATAAATATCTATTTGTGTTTGTCCATTATTTTATTACTAGCTGTACCTGCAGCTCCGCACGCGTTTTTTTAAATTGTATTAAAGAAATATAAAATTGTGAGACCATGTACAATTATAGAAATGCTCTTTAAAAACAATTTTAAGTACGACACGTACGCTGCTTACAGTAACATGTAACGTATATATTAGATATATAAATACTAACAGTGTGTCAAATGAGGTATATCATCAGCAACATATTTAGAACCTTAACCCCCCATATAACTACCTCAGTGCTCACTTACACTGTATAAGGAACTAATGAAAAAATTATTTAAAGATAAATATAATATGTCCATATTGTCAATAAGTATTACGTTTAGAGCCTAATATCATATTAGAAAGACCCCTTCTATCTTTAAAATTACTATTAATAATTATACTGTTGAATTGTAACTAATGAATGAGCTGACGTCTTGAAATTTTGCATAAATATAAATCAAGATATAAAACCTTATTTATATCTATCTAAGCTTTTAATATTTAATTTAAATAAAAAAAAATATTGAAATATTGGATATAACGTTTTTAATATGTGACATTTTAAGTAGTGCTCATTGAACTCGATACAATATTCTTATCGATATCAATATAGTAATGTTAGTCACATTGGTCATTGAATTATGTAGACGAAAGCGCGGTAAATAAAATAAAATGGCCGCTAAAATGACCAAAAAGACAATAGAATTCAAAATACATACATACGGGTATATGAATTTCAATTATATTTATTCTTGGAGCCCAGTACAACGCACGTCTTACGCACATGTTTACAGTGAACAACATATTTTTGCTAAATTCCATGCGGACGAAGTCGCGGGTAACAGCTAATTTAAAATAGAATGACCTAAATTACTTCTTATACGATCAGCTATCTGCCAGTGAAAGTCCCGTGAAAATCGGTCCAATCGTTTTGGAGATAGCATTGCGAGCGTAGCCATGGTTAACAGCTAGTCTAAATTACTTTTTATAATGTCCGCTATCTGCAGGGTAAAGTCTCGTAAAAATTGGTCGAACCGTTTTGGAGATATCACTGCGGGCAGAGCCACGGTTAACAGCTAGTATAAATTTAAATTACTTTTTATAAGGTCACCTATCTGCCAGTGAAAGTCTCGTGAAGATCGGTCAAACCGTTTTGGAGATAGTACTCCGGGTAAAACCACGGTTAACAGCTAGTATAAATTAAAATTGCTTAAATTACTTTTTATAAGGTCAGCTATATACCAGTGAGAGTCCCGTGGAAATCGGTTCAACCATTTTGGAGATAGTACTGCAAACGAAGCCACGGTTCACAGCTAGTCTAAATTAGAGTAGCCTAAGTAACCCGCTGTAATTTCAGCTACCTCCCAGTGAAATTCCCGTCAAAATCGGTCCGGCCGTTTCGGAGATTACCCGGAACATACAGACCAACAAAAATTTTAAAAATTGCATTTTTGTTATCAGTAGCGTATATACTTTCACACCCAATCAGTAAAAAAAATTATTTTGATATTACATACAGACACTTCATTTTTATTATATGTATAGATTAGCTGTTAATAATTAATTTCTTCATACTTATTCTTAAGTGAAAATACTTGAATAAAATAATGTCTCATTTACGTGTATAATAACTTTAAAAAAAGAACAAAGTATGTTGAAGATACATTAAACAAAAATAGTACTCGATACCATATATATCGAGTATAGTAATCGATACCATACGTATGATGATACCATAAGTAATGTAAGAATTTAATTTATATGATCAACCTTTCCAATAAATGTATCGATTACTCCTGCAATAGAAACATAAATCCTACAGGTTCTGAAATAATCGAGTTCAAACAGAAATAATAACAAAATGGTTCTTTTTAAAAATCAATTAAACAGTTCGTCACCCTAAGTTTAGAATCAATTACGTAGACATTCTAGGCGAATTAAAATTCTAGGGTTTCTAGAAACCTGACGAACAAGAACCTTGGAGTTTTAGCGAAGTCTTTTTTATTCTTTTAATTCACCAACTTGTGTTATTTGACATTTGTGGCCCACTTTAATATCTGTGGCATCTTACGTAATATTTTTATTGTGAAATGTAATGGAAAAATAATATGGTTTCTGGTATATCACAAGACTCCCCTAATAGTTCCAACATAAAGACCAACATTTTGTTGAAACACTGAAGTCATCACTAAATATTTTATAAACGGAATAATTATCGAACGGGATCTTATTTTTTAATGTAGTGTCTTTTATATTCTATTCATAAGCTTGTGTTATTTGACTCTATATTTTGTAATATTGGTGGCATTTTATATAATATGGTTCGGTTATCGTGCATAAGTGAAGTGGATGAAAATAATACTACGCAGCATGAATTCTGAGATGCCACAACAACTCCCTGGAAAGTTCTAACAAAGGGGCCACCGCGCCGTCTTGTTAGAACATTAAAAGTATCACAACTTCACAAGAAACTTGCAATATTATAACCTACTCTACAGTGACAGTAATAATAAAGATACCAAAAAGATAAGGTGCAAAGAAAAAACAAAAATTTCAGTAATAATTTTCAACCGTGCTTGGTTTGGTTGACAAAGTAGGGAAAGAAAGAGAGAAATGTTCTTAATTAGATAAAAATCATAACTTATTATTTACTTATTAATAATTTTTTTTGTATTTGACATTGTAATGAATTAGGTATGTTAGAATTCCATCATATTTTACATAATATAATTGGTAAAATATTGCTTCAGCCCTGAATTTGGATGATAAGATTGGAAGCTTCGAAATAGGTAAAGAATTTGATGCACTCGTTATCGATACATACGTCGAAGGAGGCCCGATCGATAAATATGACTATAAAATGGATGAGAGCAATGAAGAACATAATGTTGATCTCCTACAGAGATTTATATATTTGGGAGATGACAGAAACATAACACAAATTTACGTAAAAGGAGAACTGGTGAAAAATAATCTAGTTATCAACCTTAGCTCGTAATAAACAACGCGTAACTGTTTTTTTTTTTGTATATACTGCACTTGTTTTGTAAATTGGTTTTAATAAATCATGGGGACTATACTTTTGTTTTTTATTGAAGGCTAGTTTTATCGCAATTTAGTCTAGGAAATCATGAACTAAGACCTGAGAGGAAAGCGTTTTTTGTGGGTAACTTAAATGTAAAAACAGGTGCTTAGTTAAGGAATGTTACTTTACCAGAGCCAGAGACACAAGTGTGGGTCCTAAAATAAACTTTATTTCGCAAATATACTTTGCATATTTTAATCAACAAGAGTTACTTACTTGGAAGAACGAAGAAAATTACACTAAATCTTTACAATACAACCATTTAACGAAATAAAATGACAACTGAGCGGCAATCAGTCAGTTATTTCAATATCTTTGAAGATCTCACGACTGTCTTGGGTACTCACTTTATATGGCGATATTTGAACCCAAATTTTTGACATTCCCTTGAGTTTATTATACATTTTTAATCACAAAAACCAACAAGTTTCAAACACAACAAAAAGAATTAGTCAAATAGATGCAGGCAGCTATTTTGCAGTGATACGCTTAGATAAATTCGGTAATTGATTTCTATTTATACAGATTACTTCCTAGATACTAAAGACCGTGTTGTGGGTTCACTACGAAATTTTATAGCAGAGTGGCCATATGAAATGGATTAAATAATAATACGTCTATCAAAACCATGTCGTGGATTAAAATTTTTTTTACCACCATATATTTTATCACATTTCTCTTCACTTATAACACAGACATAGGAATTGGATCAGTCTTTGCGGACTACTAGCAAGCTATCGTCAATATTAATTATTCAGTATGAATATACAATATCTTCTCTTTAAATAATCTCTCTTCTCTTTAAATCAATTGCCGAATATAGGTAAGCTCATTAGTTAAAAACAGCTGCATCTATTTTGCTAGTTATTTTCTTGTTGTTTGTAATTATTTGTATAAAAGACAATGGTTGAAAATTGTATGGAAAAGTGAAAAAATGGGTTTAAAACATTCCATACAAAGTGAGTGAGACAGAAGACAGCAGGAAAGTCTTTAAAAATATTGACAGATTAACGTTTAGTTGCCATTTCCTTACATGGTCTTACGGTAAACGTCTACTATTATAACGTGTTTCTCTGAACTACTAAAAATAATACGTTCTTAGTGTTAACTACCTGTGCACGCGACTCCGTCCGCGTGGAACCTAATGTAAAAAAACTGACTAACAAAATCATCTGAATGTATTAAGTTCCTTTATTTATCTACTTTTCTCTCGTACTTAAGCCGCGTCGTCGTTCAAATTACAATAGCTTTTGTTAGAGTGAACCGATTTTAATGAAACCAACACTAAATGTTACTCGCTGATATGATTTATGTTTTTCTTATATGAGGTTTCATCGTGAACGCAGTAGGTGCTTTAGCAGTGTTGCGTGTTCAAACAGACAGATAGAAAATTCTAGAAATGATTGAAATGTATTTTATTAGTTATCCCAAGACACCTGCAACAATTTTTTTCACGAAAATCTAAAAAGTACAGACACGTTAGATTTACATTCTTATTATATGTATAGAAAATGGGGAATTCTGTCTCATAGTCTTCATTGGTATACCCGCACGACGTCGAAGCGGACAACTAGTGAGATATAAAAAAATCGGACAAACATGAAATAAAAATCACGGGTTTTTTATGGTCTAAAAAAAAATAAAACAATCTATTTGAACTTTATTCTTGTGTAATTAATTCATAATAATTTGTGTAGAAAACCGTAAATATAATGTGACATACAAACTGTTTTATATAAACGAATACAGTATATAATAATACTAATGGGAATTAATATTAAATACTTATTAAAAATAATACAAGGAATAATGTCTATACATTTTGGTTTATCGTTGAATAATAATTATACTGTAACAAATAATAGAATAAAATTTTAATTCAGAATCATTTGATAAAACTGAACAGCGTAACATATTTATTTGTTAAAGCTCCGTAATCCACTACAATTGATATACAACGTGCTGCACATGCGATATTAAATGAAAATACATGTAATTCTACTTACGAGGAAACTCGTTGAATAGTATATTTTATTATTAATGATGTCATTTTATAATTATCAAATGAAATCCTAAACAAAAATAAAACATACTGTATATAAACATCCTGAACAGATTTATACTAATGAATTATTGACATACAGTCACAAGCACGCTGTACAACAAATGTTAAGTAATACTCAAAAATACAACTGGTGCTGTTACAATACTTAAATCGGTGGAATGATATAAAACATACATGAATTCGAGTGTTACTAACAAGTTATAACATAATTACAGTCTTATAAAATCAACAAATTAGACGAAAATTATAATAATACCCCTAGTGGATTCTATACATAAAAACTATATAAGAAAATATCTCTCCAAACCGAGCGTACATAGCAAAATTTAGTTAATATTGTTCTACTTTAAGATATTATATCATAAAGGTACATAAATAAATACACTTTGAGAAAATGAATAAGCTAAATAATTAACATTCAAAATTAATATACTTATATGACACGGGTGTTACTTGATCATAGAGAACATTATTAAAAGCTAATTAAAAAAAAAAAATACATAAAAAAAATCTCGGTGTTGCTATCACAATAATACAGATCGATAAATTCCGATTGTGATGAGAGAAATGAACAAACCCTGCAAATTCTACCAAACCGTAGTCTCGTACTTGGAAGACACTAATAAAAACCAATAAATTCAAAAATGAAATAACGAAAAAAGAACCATTATAGATAAAATATATCAGGGTTGTCGTAAACGTACATACTAACCGCCTTGTAATGGTGTGTCGTGACACGACACAATCATTTTGGTTTCATACATCTAATATGGTTATAAATATTGTGTCGTGTTATTTCATGACGTCATGTGGCGTGTCGTAGATCGTTCTGCTTCGGTAGCGTAGTACCTCTAATAGAGGTTATGATGTGACACGACACAACACAAATTTATGTACTCATACGTCCGAGCTAGTAAATTTTTCATATTATTTATGTTTAATACGATTGAAGAGCCTATACAACTTCTATGCCATCATAAACTAATAAAATATATAAAATTGTCGACAATGAATAATTAATACTGTATGGGAAAAAGTAGATTAAATATAAGCACTTACAATTTTGTTTTTTCTGTAAATATGTTTTATTAACGAAATAAATTGTATAATCTCTTCAAACTCTTTATCAAAATCACATAAAAACTTTAAACATAGGTCTTACAAAGGCTCGAATAAAATGATTAACGCCAGAGCACGTTACGACACGACACGACACGACACAACACAACACAATAAGGTAAACAGTCGCCGTCATGCGGTGTGTACCATCACGGCATAACACAGTAGTTTTTTTCTACTTTAAATTACATGTATCTGTATTCCTCTCATTATGAAACAATATAAGTATAATGAACTTGTATTTACCCATTGTATTTACTCAACTTGTAGGTACCCATGTCAGTATGAACCAAGTAAATGTATTACGAATACTGAAACAACATTCGCATATTACTCTATAGATAAATGATGAACAAAAGAATTTAAACGGAATAAATAAAGGTCAAATATCTGCCAATTAAATTAATTTGATGCTGGATCATTTACAATAAATGATCTTGGGATTAATCCATCTGATTCTTTATATAAAGGCTATTTTGTAACTATTACAGTAACATAAACAATTTATTTTTTTTATGCATATAAGTAATTAACGAACTGCATACAAGCAATACGGACTTGTTTATGATATACAAAGAATTGAACACGCAGTACGAATGCAATCAATTTTAAAGTGAAACTTATTACATCGTATTTTGCAACATAGTTTATAAAAAACTGTATTAACTACGAACTTTTTTAAAATACTTATTTAAACGTTTTTCTGTTACAAATGGGGATATTTTAAAGTGAAACTTTTATTACATCGTCTCAAACTTTTTCGTCTGTGTGTTGCATGTCGCGTGATGGTCGGCCGCGGAGTAGGGATAAAGTGAAAGGCGCTCGTCAGAGCAGCCAGGGCCAATATGACGGCGCCTATAGTTCGCAGCAGCTGACCGTGTAGTGTATAGACTATTATTAGTTAAATGTCTATAGTGTGAAAAAAAGTTTCACTTTTACCGTGGTTTCATAAAACCACACAATCCTTTTTTTTGTATTCATTATGTGGGTATTCTAATAGCTTTTTTATAATCTAATTAATTGAATAAACTTTATAAAGGACGGGTACTAACATTTCACTGTGCTAATATTTCAAAAGATATCCACAAAACCATTGTATTAAACTGTAATCAAAATTACTAAAGTAAAGTTACAAAGTATAACTAAAAAAATTAGGTTAAGAAATCACTCGCAAGCTTATATAATTTCCACGTATATATTTATTTACTTCATTCTACATATATCTACCAACAATATCTATTGATATAGCATCTATCTATCTATCATCATCAACTTGAAAATGTACATAATTATTACTAGAATTTTCGACTAAATTACACATTATTTTACTGCCGTAGTCTCTTATAAATAACTCACACGGGTTACGGGATGTAACAAACAAAACATTCAATGAATATTGCGTACAACAATAAGGTACTTAATAATATGGCCACAAACATTAATCAGCTGTATAAAGTGACCAGCTAATTCACACACCCCTATATGGCTATGTAGCAATAATATATATTAACAATAAAATTATTTTGAGCTGCCTCAGTATACACAACGCAATTTCTTTAGGTCTTGACTCTTATTGTTCTAAACATATAGCATAAAGATAAACAACAAAAAATACATTTTTTTTTATTTGCATTGAAATAACCTATAACAGTCTTAAACTTTATGAAGTGTTATAATTATAAAGATATTATAAAAATAATGTGCGAACGAATGTGCATGATGAATATTGAATTATAAAATATTTACAAAAATTTTAAAAAAATCACCGCGCCACATCAATCACTTAGATCATGCACACGAACAAACAAATATATCGTAAATCTTTAATTCATAATATTCATAAGACGTTGCAGACCACAACTAGCACCTAGTTAAGATTCAAATTCATGAATTTACTAGCTTTCAACCGCGACTTCGTTCCCGTTGCCATTATAATGAAACGATTCGCGCGCCACCTATTATACAATTGTTGTACTAACTCGGACAAATTCGCGAGCGTGCGTAAAACAGCCCACCAAACCATCTTTACCAGATGTATGGCGGAGTCTCTCGTATGGTACAAACGAATGTAATATTCATTGTGTTATATATACATACATAATTTTTTTATATATATTTATTCAGACAACCGTTTTTAAATAATATACATCTATAATTGTACAATATAATACGAAATTTGTACTAATCGATAATAGACAATATTCGTGAATCGCAATTCCAAAAAAACTGAGCTAAAAACTTATCTAACACGTTGAATATATCAAAAAATACTTTCAAACGATACCTCAGTCTTCAAAATGTGGCTCGTAAATTTTGTTAAAATTATAACCTGATATAACTTCCACGTAATATATATACTAGCTGATGTCCACTTAGCTGGACGTTTTTTTTTTTTTAATTGAATACATAATAACCTATAGCACATTTGGAACCATGAGGAACATTTAAAAAGAAGTTTCATCAAATCCTTCCATCGTATTTAAATCAAATCCGTTCAAACACACATACGAAACATATACTCGATACAATTCTTTATGTTCAAATTTTGGCATCGTTTATAAAATTTCTCATGACTTTACAGTGAATTAAAAAAAACTAATAAAGAGCATACTCTCAACCACAAATATCAATTAAAATATTTAAAAAAAAACCGAATGTATTGAATGAATACTACATTAATTAAACTAAATCGTTTATTTACAGGAATGTTTTCATATACAGATACTTTCATTAAATGCATTGAATTTGATATGCAGAACGTGTAAATAAAATTAGTCTTCGAGTTTTTGATGGTACTTGTACCAATAACGACAGCTTAAGGTAAAATCAAGGTATCTATTTCATTCACTTCGACTTTTTCCCCATTCGATATATGTCGAGCAATTTAACCGAATGTTTAAAAACTGATGTAATTATACAATTAGCATTGAAGTCTATAAAAGCAATCGAAGTGAAATGCTGCATTCTAATACATTCTAAATAAATCTACGCTCGTTTACAACCGCCGTGACGGTGAACTTGTGAACCTGTCACAGTGCCTCGTTTCGGCCCAGGACACTACACGTTGAGTGTAATACTCTGAGGTGGGTTCAGTTCGTAAATAAAACGAGTGATAAAACTCTTTGGCGATAACCGTTCTCGTATTATCATTTGACTTTAATTGACTTAAATTAAGTGCATTATCATAATCGAGTCGAGTCAGAATAAAAAACTTCAAGATATAATAAGTTTTTCTCGAAAAAAATAACTACAGACCCAATTTATGGTATTATAATATGGTTTAATATCACACTTCATTTTCTGAAAATAATAAATGAATATTTATTTTCAAACGTATTGAACATACTCTACGTAGCGAGTGAAAATGTATACTACTTGATTCGTTTCGTATTCGTTCGTATTATAAAAGAAACGAAATTGCTAAAGTAAATTTACTAAATATGCAATACAACTACAATTAATTAAATCCCAGTCGGCTACTAAAGGGCATTTCAACTTTCATTGTAGCCGGTAGAGATTTTAAAAACATTTGGATTCGGTTTCTAAATTCAATTCATTTATTAATACTTTTCCCAAATTGTGGAATCAGACTTCAGTGGTGTTAATTATTTTGTGACCAAAGAAACTACCTGAACATCTCCCAAATAGAAGAATGGTAGGTAATAATGTAACTTTATTTTCTGTAATTTAACCCTAAAATGCATTTTGTTGTCAATGATCTACATTCCACTTAATTTTATTCAAAACTTGACTGTGTACTTGTTCCAAAAGCGTTTCAAAAACTTGGAAAATACATTACTTGTGAAAGAAAAATTGTCATTACCTTTGGCGAGACAGTTATATTTTATTTGTTTTAAAATTAGTTCCAAAATTCAAAACAAAGAAAATCATGCATTTCATCGTTACAAATCTCCATTATCGGCAAACGACGCGATATACAGTTACAAAACCTTCATTACTAACTCGGACACTACCCATGATGTAATAAATCTGTTATTGCTAAAATACAGAAATCAGTTAATCCGAATATTATCTAGTCAATATACAGATAATAACTAGTGTGATTCATTACAGTGTCGAAGATTGTTTAATTTCTCACTTCGTTAATACAGACATGCATCGAGGAGCATTAGATCATGTAATATTTATCGTGACTCAATAATAACGTGCTAGGTTAGGTTGGGATAATGACAAAAATAGGTGCCGAGCAAATGTGTAAAATTGTATTCGTCACGGTAACGAAGCAAAACACTTATTCTGCAGATTCACTAGATAATGTGCACATAAACGGTTTTCAAACTTTAGCGATAACACATCACATAAGTACTACGTGGAAATGCAAATGGCGGACAGTCCAGCGGAGTTGCTCGCGCAGTGAACACGTGCGTTATATTATAGTGCGTGAATCATTTTGACTGCACATACTTTCAATTAAATAAATCTATGAATATAGCCTCGAATGAAATAGAGAGCACTTGTTTTTCTTATTTTTACTACGTAATTCAACCTTGGAATACATAACGCAGGTATCAATGTAGAAAGGCATGTATGTAGACTATCGTGCATTTGATAATTTTTGCACGTTATTCAATTACTTTTTCAATCTAGGATAACTATTCGTTACAACCGTGATATTGAAAAAGCAAAATATCAGTAATATATTTAATGTATCGTATTTCGATTTAATTATCTCGTTTGTTTTAAATACTTTGTAAATTTTATTGTTTTTACCGAGAAATATTTAATTTAAAATAACAGAACCATTTGACACGGCACAATGAGTCTTAGAATAATTTTAGACTAATTTCTTTCGTTTCTCTATACCGACGTATAACATACACCTAGTACCTACCTACATATTTAAATATATTGTGTTAGCCAATCGCGTAGTCGGTATCTTGCGGTGGTATATTTTTTTCTATTTGAAATTACCTGTGGGGCAGTCGGTTCTTCTGTCCGTTATCTAAAACCCGGCTAATAGATAATTCATCAAATTAATTAATTTTCGTTCAGTCTAGTTTTTGGATTCCGATATAAAGTGTTCAAATTGTTTATAAAGTGTTGAATACGCTTTACCTGTAGACAGAAATGGTGACGTTATTTTTTTTAATTCCAACATTTTCTTCTAAAACCGAAAAACATAAATTATTTATAGTATGGAACATTTATATCGATGTATCAATACTCCGCTTTCGTAATCCTGTAGAGTAACTTGACAGTCACTAGTGTCAAACTTGGAAATAAAGTTGCCACATTACTTTTTTTAATGTTGTCCTATGATTTGTTTATTGTTCTGGTTATCTAGATCGTGGAATTTAGATAAATTGAATTGAGGAATTCTATGTGATAATTGAAATATTTTGAATTATTTTAACATACTCTGTAATTAACTATGATCACTAAATCATGATTTAGAAAAATATATGTTTATATGTGATGGACTATTTACATACAAAAATAATGTTTCTTTGGAACACGACAATCGCGATTTTGTTCGCCTAATTCGATCTTCACTTTGAATGATTAATCCTTTGCACTCGAGGGTTCCGGAGCGGAGCCATTTGAAATTTGTCTTCAAGCTCGAGGGCTCCGCTACGGAGACAATGCAAATAATTTTCAATTTTTAAAATAAGAACATTAACAAATCGTAAAAACTAGTTATGGTGTGTTTCGATATTGGTGACAAATGAGGGTCGCGGCTCGCGGATTGTTATTCTCTCGATAACGGCAGACAATCGCGGTTTGAGTGACACTCCGCATTCGGAGTGCAAAGGGTTAATATTTAAAATCCCATTAGCTGGCAACACGTGAAATGTCATTTTACTCAACAGTTCGTAATTAATGAATTAAGTTAGCCCAGTTATAGGGAACGGGGAGCGTTGCCGGGGTGGAGGTAGTCGTGCGTCGATCAAGCGGTCACTTTACGAGGCTGGAGAGGGAGCGGGATCTCAGTGTCGGAGTGCGCGAGCGCACGACACGCGGCACCGCCGCAGCACACGCGCGACCGCCGCGACCGACGCCGCGAACTGCGCCGCTCGCCGCCACCTACGCACGCACGCACGCGTCTCACTCACCGCACTTCTAATACACTCCTCGTCAATCTTTTTGGCCGCTCTAAATATAACCTCAAATTCACGCTTACGCATAACACAATCAAAAGTTTCCGCCTAACGTTTTTCTCTTTATTTTATGTGCATGCTTTATTCTATGTGCCGCATCTAGAAGAGTGCAATCATCACATGATTGCACTTTTCATTCTCAAGTATGTAACAACATTGTAGTCTGTTTTGTGGATTAATAAATTTAAAAAAATGATATAATATTATTATAGTAATCTAAAAATGATTTTTATTCATGTTTAAGTTGTATCGACAGAGTATTTATACCTAAATTTGTGTTCTGCCATCTATATTCAGAGCGGTCAAAAACATTGGCGACTGCGGTACACAAACCAACGAATTACTCTCAAATTACAATCGGAATATCTTATCCCCCGAACTGACATCAATAAATAATATCGATCAAAATTGAATTTACAGTTGAAAATCGTTTGTTCAAAAGAAGCTATTTCCAGACCAATTGTATACATAATCTATCCATTAATAAATATTAGAAATAGCCAATTGTCAACAAAAATTAACTGAGTATAGGTAGCTTATGATTACGATTTTCTTCCAGAATGTAAGGAGTCTAAACATTGGAGAATATCTATCTGTTCAAAGTGATAAAGATATTCAGATCGAAATTTATAAACTAAAGCATGCTACAATAATTTGTATATACTAGCATAATAGTTACCGACAGTAAGAGGATTTGACAAATATCTTATACATCTCTCATTTCGGTAACAATGTGCAGTTATTTTTAAACAATAAGCAGGTAAACAACATCGCTATTGGCACAACATTACAACAGCTAGTAGGATCATGAATATGAACGCTAAACGTTTACCAAACTTCTATATTGACGTTTTCGAATATATTGTTTTGTATTAAAAACAACGCATTTGAAAACGTAACATTAATCTCTAATAAATAATTTAAACTGGGAGAGTTTTCCAGATCAATCCGACGTCATATAAATTAACCTTTATGATAGAAATATTTAGGGAGCAAACATTCGGGCAGTGAATATGTTCTAGCCAAAAATCCAATCACAGATATAAAGCAGTCTGGGTTGACATTTGTATGGTTTAATTTATTGTTATTTTGTACTGCAATTAATACGTAAACTTAGTCAGGTAATGATGTTTGAAAAAATTATACAAAACTAACTGCACCTGTATATATATTGCTCCCTCATTATTTATCAAAGCTATGCCAATGGAATGTACTATTATTCTTGTCACTTCATACAACTCGAATCACACATACATAAATGCAACATATGACAAACCCATAAATATGCCATTAAACAACAATAACTACCGATAACTTATGCAAGAATGGATTCAGGAACAAAAATACTGCTCCGCTAACCCCAAAGGATTCCGAGAGATTTTTATTGAAGCAATCCTCTGAAACGTATTCTACAAACGTAAATCCACCCTTATAATTAATACCTATGATTTTATTAATGATATCTATGACCAATATACACATAACAACACTGAACATGCTGTATAATCTATATTCTGATACTAGTACAAAATATTTACAACAAATGTGTAAGCAAGTATATTATAATTTGAGTTATGCTTCGAAAACATTGTAATAGTTTATAAAATAGTTATAACTTGTTATAGATTTTAATATCTACATGGAAAACGAGTGTGAATAGAAACGTGACCTTGAAATTTAAAACTTTATACGTACTATACTTTTATTATTCAAAATAATTTTTTATCTGTTACCTATGACTTTGTCAGCATAAAATATATATGCAACTACCCTGGAATGGGTTAAATCTTACGTACTGCATCGTAATAATACTTTTTAGTAGGTAAATGATTTAAAAAAAAAACTTTATGTCAATTTAATCATCTACAATCAATATTGATACCTTTGTAGCAGTATCAATACAAAAATAGATAAATATAAATGTATTGCGTTGGATTTACGATCATGGATACTAAACAAGAAAATGCAAACTTTTTCATTAACACGCATAATTAAATAAAACGCATTTCTACGAGTAGACTATTGACATTCAGATCTCAGTTAATTAGCAGTATCGAAACGCCTACTTTATGCTTGTCATACACGTCAATGTCAACAAAGGAAAAAAGATCGTGTACGCACATCAGTATCCAGTTCCTACAACAAAAGTAAATCGATTGAAAAAGGCGTTACTTCGAGGAAATCCATAATTAAATAAATGAATAAGGCAGAAGTACAAAGTAGCCTCCACAATAATAATATAAATAATAATACATATTTTGAATTTTTCATTTTTTCAAGACCTCTACATACACGAATTTTTGGCTTCAAAAAATCCTAATCGACATAGTTTTTTAGGAAGTTTTATACTCTACAAGAATCTGCGATGTAAAAAATTTTAGCTCATACGGTTTTAAAGTTATGATACTTTTAATGAAAAAAGATTTTTTTACGTGTTATTTAAATGGGAAACTTTGACTGCTCACCGACACCTTTTAAAATTGAGCTAAAAATTCTGCCTTCCGCAGACATTTTTCTTTCGGTAAATAGATTCATTTTAACCTATAACTTCGATAGGTTAGTTTTTTTGGCTCACCCTACTTCGCAGCTAGACATAACACGGTAGAAGATCTTGAGGTACGTGTATTGTATCTTTACAGTTGTTAGCTGGATCTGAATGTAAACTTGAACGATTCTCGTAAGACTCTTTGGATCTCCCCAGAGCAGCAGAAAGCCACCATGGGCTATTTCGCCTCTGGGTATGCTACATAACATTTTAATTACCGGACGGCAAAGACACTGCATTAGACCCCGATTATTTGTTTTAAGTTTCTATGCCACGTGTCTGGTACATATGTATCCGATGCACTGTTAGGTAGTCTATACTAATATTATAAAGAGGTAAAGTTTGTAAGTTTGTAATGTTGTACGGGGTAATATCCGGAACTACTAAACCGATTTTGAAAATTCTTTCACCAATAGAAAGCCACGTTATTTGTGAGTGTCTTGGGATATATATTAATCCGAAAAATAAAAAGACTTTTTTGTGGGAGTCGGATTTGCAAAGTAAATCTGAGAAAAAATGGTCGAATGAAAACGTTTCTTACGAACGCTGCCTTAACGATGAGAGATATATGATCGAGTTCCAGAGAAAAGTTGTAGAGCTTGATAATGCCTACAAAAAAGTCACCGACAGCATATGTCTAACTTTTATATTTAAGTCACAAAAAGTAGTTTTTTATAAATGTTTACCGCCCAACGAAGTGGGCACGGGTCAGTTTTCGGCTGAGTGCCTTAAGCGCTCGCCTTAGTAGTCCGGTGAAGCTGTTAAGACCTCGCTTGGTCAATAGAGTAGTCAGTTCAAAAAAAAAAAAAGGCACGGGTCAGCTAGTATACAATATAAAGAATATAATTACTAACTAATGAAATGTTTGTAACAAATTGTAACAGACATAAGTTATAACTGTTGAAAGATTAACACAGATAAAAGCCTTGAAACAAAGAGTATTTTCACAAAAACAAAATCGCGAACACCAGCTTGTGATATGTAAAAAGAATGCCAGTGTCAAGTTAGTCATTTAGCCTACCAATCATCGATATAATATCAAAACAGCATTAAATCTACATCGCATATCTCATCCGCTATTCACACCCGACCTATGCGCAAATATATGTTCAGACAGGTCTATACAATTAATATAATACCTCATTTCTACATATACGAATAGGTGAAAATGAAATGGCGATAGAAGAGCGCTAGATGTATATGATAAGCAACGATCGGTTAAGTAATAGTGCAGTCCGATGTGAGAGGCTCGTGAGTGACGTCATGCGGTAAAAAGCTAACGATGCGACCGCAAGCGAAAAGCGAAAGAATCTTGATACTTGTAAACACTTCGAAGGTTTTTCACTCATGTTACGACCGTGTATTATATATTACATTATTATTATCTGTAAACATAATTCAGTATAATAGAATATAGAAGAAAAAAGTGTAAGATGCAAAGGTCCCCAAGGAAGAAGTAAAGTTGGTAGACCAATGAGACGGGGGGCTGATGACATTACACGGGCGACAGGAACCAATTGGATCAACTTAGCCAAGGGCAAAGGTCTTTGGAAGAGGATGGAGGAGGCCTTTACCCAAACAGAGCTCTATATTTCAATCGAAAAAGATTCAACATAATATACTAAAATTATAAGATATCTTTATACATATATAGATGATCTTCTGTCCGTATGTGTGTGACTGAACTCCTCCTAAACTAATGAGTGTTCACGTGGATTCAAGAATCGTTTAGATTCATGGTTGGACCCGGTATTGAAGTTAAGGATTTTTTTCTATTATCAATGCAGGACAATGTCCGCCTGGCGCGCTAGCTTTCAATAATATCGTATGTATCAATGGGACACGCGAACTCAGCGAAAAACCTTCGAGAAGCGTCGAGTCAATCCCTCCGCACCGAAGCTAACGTTACACATACGAGACAGTACCGGTGCGCGAGGATCAAAATAAAAACTCTAGGCAGGCGACAAGCACGTAGAGAGCCGTGCTCTCGTCGCGCCGTCCCGCGCACGACTGGCACGAGTGCGGCCGGGGTACCGCCCGGGCGTGTTCGTGTGGGGGGGCGACGGTGCCGGCAGGTGCGGGGGGCGGGGGGGGCGTACCGGCGCGCGACCGCGGCACGTCCAGCGAGCCGGCCGGCTGCAGGAACCACTCGGACCGCGTGCGCATGCGTGCGCGCTGCCGCTCGTGCACCTACGCACCACGCCACCACCGATCACTTCCCGTTTCACGCCACATCCATTTCGATCTATTCCATTCCATTCCGCCAGCGCTATATACACTCTACCGTAGCCTGCTCTCACGAGGAATTTAACACGTTGACTGCCACACGGATTTTCCATTGTTGGAAAATGGACTAGGAGGTAACTGGACGACAATGCAACGGAAGTTCGTTATGGCAATATAGCGTCGCGTTTCTGTGCCATCCGGTTTATAAATATTTTTGATTTTGTCAATAAATAGTGTATAAACAAATCAATCAAGTTTTTGAAAAAAAAAATTAAATTGAATAATAATAAAAATCATACAATAGAATTAATTATGAGTATATGGGCGCGCGACCGTGCTGCCATCCGGTTTCAATGTAAATAAGTAACAAATTAAATCAAAGCTACATTATCTGTAGTGCCACCTATCAGCTAATTCGGAACTTAAATAACACAGGAAATATTATTGGCAACTCTTTGTTATAAAGTAAATAAAACAAAGAACAGTTATCATAAACCAATCATATGATAAAATTAAATTATTGTTTTAAAACGTACAAGTACATCATCAATCAATGCCGTTTTATGATGATACAATGATGTATTTATTTTTAACTTAATCGCTATTTCTTATAACGCCAAAGTTTAGTTTTACTTCAATCGCGTGTGACGGTTACACGCACAATTTTTTTAAATAATCTTGCTTCGGTTGCTAAGTGATCATAGTAACAATGGTAGTATTGAAAAATAGATCAGTATCCATATTTACTATAATTATGTAGTTTTAGTCCTGAAAGCGCCGCCGGTCACCGGTGGCTCCCACGGCGCTGTAGCGGAGTCGACCACCAGTACCCCCATGGCAGTCAACGTGTTAAGATTGCGCGCTAGTCAACGTCGACATAATTGAATTCCGATTTAACTGAATTTGACTACTCACATCACTATTCTTCTTGGCAACGGTTGTTAGAAATGTTTCGAGGAACGCGTCTTTGTCTACAGACTTACCACATACCCGTCTACTTGATTGTGAGGAAACACAAGGTGAACTATTGCTGAAGCAATTGATGAATAACTGAAGAAGTACCCATTTCCTAATTAATACGTTGTTAATCAATATGAAACTACTGGTTAATCACGAATAACAAACACGAAACGAGAGACAAGTTATTGTTATATTTTTATTAATATGAAAATATTATTTCCACCGCTGCCATAATTAACCAATTTACTTATTAATAGTGTAGATAGACAAAGGTAACAGCGACACAGAAAAAAAAAGAAAAAGAAATTGCAATTTGTGAAAAAGCTTACACTATACAAGTACCCTCTTATAAAGACTTAAGAAAATACTCCAATTGCACAGAGCCTTATTCGGATCATCGACTTTACCAGTAACCAATTCTAACATTCAGTTCTTATATCACTTCAGTGTTATGTGCAATATCGCCACACCATTCCAATAACCTAATATTAAAAATAACCACTACTTATCAAAATCATTCTTAACTTGTACAAATTAAGAGTGTAAGAGTAAATCACTAAATACTAACACAGATCAGCCACAAATCCTCCTAGTGATATTGTTTGAAGGGAAACACTCATGCATGCCGAAGAAATAAAAACGTGGACTATTAGCAAACATATTTTTACTTAAGTATGATATGCTACAAGGCATTTTCTATCTTCCTATAATGCTTTAACACGTTCTAAGCCTACAGACTATTTCACAGAAACAAATGTTCCTTCGGCTACTCTACTACTAAGATCTACAACATTGGAAATTTTACAAGTAGATATGAATAATAATTATTGATATGTGATATATTAATTACCCGACTGTACAGAAGTAATGGTTTGTGTCAATTTTTTGTTAATGTAATCTTAACAAAAAAAAAAAAACAGGCTGTGTAGTAAAGAAACACGATGGAAGTGAAACGTTTTAAAGGAAACATTTTAATTTGAAAAAATCAACCAAAAGTCACCGTCACGCGGTGTGCCTACACATCTAACTACTGACCGCGCTTGGCATTGAGAACAGGTGTTTTCAACACGCTAGACGACACAGTGTTTACCCCAACAACTTTTCGTCACGCAAAATATTGCAGAACAGAATTTCAAAGCCCTCCCATGAGAAGTTTTACTTCAAAAATGTTACCTAAAGGGTAAAATATAAGGTGTAAAATGATTCTCAACTGTGGGAGTGACAAAAATAAAAAGTTTCCAGTCGGTTTTTTTTATTAATAATTCTACTTTCTAAGTAACCCATCGACTATTTCTTTTTCATCTATATCTACACTATCCAGTAATTACGTGCACGATATAGAGAATGTAACTAGTTAAATGTTTCAATATAGTAAAGATTTTTTTAATGTATCATTCTATCGCTATTAGATAGGTTAATTCAAAAATCTTATTTGACTAATTAGGTAAACAGTATTCATTGACAAAAAAGGGATATTTAACAAACACCTAGAGTTCAAAGTGTAATACATCTATTCTAACATATTCGTGACAAAAAAAAACACCCCCCCAAAAATGTAAGCTAAAAACCATACATAATTTTATACGCTCATTCAATAAAGTTAAAAAAACAAAACTATTTATAACAATTATCTCCTTTAAGAACCATCACAGTTCACTGTATTAAAGAAAATTAGGCCATCAGAAACATCACTGAATAACAAAGTTAAAGACGGTTTTCAAAGAAAAAAAATAGTCGATAACATAATTTGAAATGTTTGCAAATGATCCACGTTACTAGGGGCAGACAGTACAAAGGAAACTGCTGTATAATCTACAGATCGATATTGACCAAGCCTTGTCACCATCACTTATAAAATACATCCTTCAGTGAGCGCTAAAATTTAAACACACCTTTTATACACTTGTAAAAACATGTCCACACATGCGCTTAACATATATTTTTTATTATTATCACCTACCCTATATAATAGATAGGTAGGTTTTATTCGCTATGTTTTTGAGGCCAATTTTACAAAGGTACTAAATCCAATCCAAAATCCAATGTGCATAAAATTTTATTTTAGCGCATATGTGGCTCAGGAAATGGAAATTGTAAACAAAATATGAATAGGAACTCATTTAATGCAAGATAAAAAATTTGTTCATCACCATGAAAGAGGAGATAGAGCTAAAAGTTAATTATTCTGAAAAAGTCTAATTTATTTAAGAAAACATGAGATTTAAGATATAGAGAAATTGAGCAAACTTTAATATAACAGGGACAATATTGGATAGTAATTATTTTAATACTATAAAAACTTAAAACGATACAGATAATTAATATTTTAAAGTGAACAAGTTTATAGGAAACGAAAGCACTTAATGTTTTATGTTTATGAGTAAGTAATGGCATGATAACTTTACCTGTGGTAGATAGGAGAGGCTCTTAGTGCTTTCAGCGTATTTATTGATAGCTCGTAATTCCTCAAGAGTCATATGAGGACTGGAATTACTGCGAGACGATGGGGATGAAGAACTCACGGAAATCTGAAATTAATTATAATAAGATATACAAAATAACCTCGGAAAAAAAATTTGGTGCTTACGTTGACCGATAGTTGCCACGGCCGGCTCGCGCTGTTTTTTTTTTCTGCAAGCGTAACCTAACCGAACCAAGACGAAACTATTTAGAGCAGCTATACTCAACCTGCAGCCCGCCGGGTCTTTGTAATTGGCCCACCCGATTATACTTTATTTTGGTTTATTTTAAACTAGCTGACCCGTGCCCACTTCGTTGGGCGGTAATAGGCATTATCAAGCTACAACTTTTCTCTAGAACTCAATCATATATCTCTCATCGTTAAGGCAGCATTCGTAAGAAACGTTTTCGTTCGACCATTTTTTCTCCGACTCCCCAAATATTACCCCCTACAACTTCACAAACTTTACCTCTTTATAATATTAGTATAGATAGTAAAGATTTCGTGCCCATTAGAGAAACTATGAGCGCGCTGAGTAACTTAAATGGATCCCAGATAACTCGACCGCAATGCGTTCCTTATGATATAAGGGTTATTACCAAGCTCGTTTTATTGAACAACCACTTTTCACTACGTTTTTTTTAAATACCTAAATATTTGTAGGTTGCGGCCCGCGACACCATGAGTACAACGTGTTTGTGACCCGTTTAAAAAAAGGTTGAGTACCACTGATTTAGGTTAGTTTGATATGAATTTCCATTAGATAATCGGTAAATTTATATATTAGCAACTTGATGATTTTTAAGTTAAACAAAACATTTCTGATCGGTTCGGTTTGGCTTATGAAACAAAGACAGCGCTAGCCGGCGGCGGCAGCGATCGGCGAGCGCGGTGGCGTTAATACGTAAATACCGAAAATATCAATTAACATGAATGCTTAAGAACTTTAAATAATTAAACATTTACTGTGGGTATTCTTAGAGGTCATCGAACATAAGGCCATTGTTCTATTATAATGTAGTTTTAACAGAGCTAGTATTAAAATATTCTTTGTTCACATTTAAAAAACCCAACATTACTTGAACCTTTCTGACCTCACTTCTTTCAGGAAACTTTTGTGATTATAAAGCATAACCACATTGTTTACAAGACTATAATATTGTTTTCCAAATTCAATGTAAACTTTATCGAATAGTAAACTTACAAAGTTGCACACACTGTATCTCATGTACCATATCACGCCTGTTTCTGCTGTAAAACAATTCTATTCGTAATATTGTCCTCTTAGAGAAAAAAAATGTTCAGTGAATACATGAAAAAATACCTTGAAAATACTCTCCTCGAGGGAAATGGAGAGCCTAGTACAGGAATCTAGGAGACTGTGTTCGGGAATTATACCAAGCACCGAGCCTGTAGTACCACCTCCGACCACGCCCATCAGCGCGGGCATCGACTGACACTCCTCGGATTTTGTTAGACCTGAACCGAATGCATAACAATAACGCCTCATAATTACTGTATAATCATGAGATCTAATGATAGATTCCAGATACATCTAATGATAGACCAATCTACATAAATTATACTGTATTTATCATCAAGTGTAGGATTTAATCTGTCGAGTTTGGATTAAAAAACGACAATATAAACTTATTGGCTACAATATCCTACGTAAACACTATGTTTACTGCAACCAAATTATTCTGACCTCGACTAGGACGCGGTAGATAGGCGTGTATCAGAACAAGGAGTTCACCATGGGTTGGTCCGTTGGAGCTCATATGGTTACCGCATTGAGCTCGCGTAGTTAATGATATGTTCTATGAAGGTTACTTAAAAACTTATCCAGTTTTTGTCATTTATTTCTTTAGGTCTTTGTTTCCAATAGAAGTGAATACGACCTTAACACCGGTTTTAGATAAGACGCTATTTATAAAGGCATTCTAACCAAATAACCGCGTATTTTCAAGATACCTATTTCCTATAACCGAACGAATTAATACTTCATCACGACATTTCAGTAGGTACAATATTATGGTGAAGCCATATACATTAGTGAGTAAGTTTTTATTGTTGCTTAACCAATTCTAATCTCAAGATAAAAAACTAACGTCAATCACTTGCTGGTATGTTGTTTCAGCAAAACTTGAGCGAATGGAATTAGAAGCTTACAAAATCCTAGCTGTGGCTGTATTTTCACGCGCGTTTTTTTTTTCGTGTAATAAATTGTTGTTATATAAAAATGGATAACGCGAAAATGACCTCAGTTTTTAAATATTGCTAATTAAGAGATCAAATTATAATGTTGGTAGTTTGAACGGTACAAAAGTTGATTCACTGCCGCGCCGTATAGTGGCGATCAAACTGGATAACGTAAAAACCTTCTCAATGAAAATAAAAGTACACAGGTGGAATTGTAATCAAACGTAAAAGGAGTGTAATCAAACTTATAAATAGTATAATTGTAATCAATCTTATAAAAAGTATGATTGTAATCAAACTTGTAAGAAGAATGACTGTAATCAAATTTATAAGAAGTGTGTATTAAATTTATATAAAACACTTCATTGAAAAAGATATTTTTTTTTTACACAGGGTTACTCAAACATAAACTAATATATCATACCTATAATTTAAGTTTAATTTTTTTAACCAAGTTTAATTCCAACATTTTACATACCAATTACAAATTCACATGAAAATAAATTCACGCTACGTTAAAACAATGAACTAGAGTGACTAAAGGTGCGAGTAACTAACACAAACAGTATTAATCAAGTAAACATTAAGCGGTCAACGATTTTTAATCATCATACCTATCTAACTATAGAGACCTGATCCAATTATTAGTGTAGTATGCTGATAACGTACTATGCGTTTGTGAATACGTTACGTGATGTGAATTATTGTAATATTAGTAAAACCCATTAACAGTGAATAAAGTACTCCAATATGATGGTTACTAGGTATATCCGATAATATTACTACAAAATTAAACGTCTTACAAACGGGTCCGTCCATAAAAAACGTCACGCAAAATTTTTCCTTCCCTCTTAGTCACCTATCACATTTCCTGGAACCCCTCATACCAGTATTGCGTCACGAATGATAGACCGCCCAGTACATTATATATGGCAAAAAATCCGACAATTTGTAAAAATAAACATGAGTAAATATAACAAGTTATTACCCCATTATTACGGAAATATACATATAAAAATAGCGATACATCAATAATGTGAAACGAATGACTTTCCGTATTGACTAAAAATAAAATGAAAAAAAAATCAAATCAAAATCGTTTGATAAGCTGTGAATGTCCCGTTTCCTAAGAGACCCTCCGACCCACCCCTTTTTCAAACTTTGTTAACGTAAGCGACATTACCTCACCATCAATAAGTGCGAACGTATTTTATGAACGATCCCTGAGCTATATATGTAGAGTAAAAAGTTTTCTAAGACAATAAGAACATAATTACTAATGTCGAAATTATCATTTATACTGCATTTTCTATGCGACGATAGACGGAATAATTTACAAAATATTTTATATTATAACAATTTATTTTAAAGTATATACGTACACTTGAAGTAAAATATAGATTTATAAGAAACAAATTTTTGAATTATGATAATTCACTTCGAAATATTGTATAAAATATATCACCTAAGGAACCATCAAGTGGAACAGTTTTTTGCCTACCAAATATATATAATTGCAATAATATATAATAAAATTATATAATAAGTGCCACCAAACACCAAACCCAACGTTACACACGAATACCAGATGATAAATTATTATTTATAGATGATTTAATGTCACATCTCAACTGATATAATGAGTGATTTATTTCATTTTCAAACAAGACTCACCAAAAACAGTATAATACAACATTGAATTAAATAACTTCATTATATATTAATAATTTAAGCGATTCTCTTTCGATTGACCTGCGAAAAATACCTTACATGTATTGCGCTGCAAGCAATGCGTATACATGATATATATAGTTAGCCAACAAATAAAAAAAGAGTAGGTATTCATACCTTCTAAATTGAATTTGTTTCCCCAGCGGTCACATTCGCATTGGAGCCATGTTTTTTCAGCTTCTAACGACAATTGCCCTGTAAAGATAAAATAACGAATTAGATGTTGTTACATTGTTCGAATTTTTCTATTAGTTCAAATATATACATTATATACAATTATTACAGATCGTCGCAAAATGAAAACATATTATATACTAGCTGCCAGCCCCAGCTTCGTACGGGCGTAATAACGAAGAAAGTGAGACCAAATCTTCCGTTTAGAGTAAGACCATGCGATGAAATTAAATGGCAACTGAACATTAAGGCTGTTAATATTTCTGACGTGATAACATCTTATAAATAAATGCACGCCGGCTGCAAGCACGGAAAAGAATAACTCATTGTCACGTTCCGCCTGAGCCGAGCGTGCAAGCGATAGCGCGGAACAAGCGATAGAGAGGCGCGATCGGCCTAAACGTTCGGCTTGTATAGCATCTTCCACTCCATCGGCCGATGCGTCCGAGTCGTTATCAGGTTAAATTATCGTCCGTAAACCAACTTTACAGACAACAATTTTTTTTTAAGATCGTACCCTGTCGTATGTGATACTGACTCCGTTTTTATATGGAGATTTTTAATCAATTCTTTCCATTTCGCCATACGATTTCCAACTATTTTCTTTCATACAATAATTACAAATACAACAAGAAAATAATTAGCCAAATAGATGCAGCCGTTCTGAATTGATTCACATTCGGCAAGTGATTTTTATTTATAACTAGCGGGCACGGCAGACGTTGTCCCGCCTTGATTATAAAAAAAAAACCTTGACAAATTATATACTAAAACGTTCCTCATTAATCACTTTATCCACTGGTCAAAACCGTATGAAAATGCGTTCGGTAATTTTTGAGTTTATCGCGAACAGACAGACAGACGCGGTAGGGGACTTTGTTTTATACTATGTAATGAAGATATATTAGTAAAAAATATTATATACTAGCTGACATCCGTGCGCTTCGTTGGGAATTTAAAAAAATGGCAAAGAGTCAATCGAAACCAAAACGTAAGTAGCCTAGAATCATCTATGAAAAATTCCATATCGAGTGTACAGTTTTATGCCGTTACGTTCCATAGTACTCTGAAGTCATTGTGCCTCAAAGGTGCTGTACTTTCATTATACATATATAGATATTCTATAAGTTTTATTTTTTATTACCGAGTACGAAGTTTATATATGTGTGATACATACATTCAAAACAATATTCATACAATTTTCATTATTTTCAATGCTAAATTCCTATAAATTTCTTTGTTCACAAAAAATATTATAATATGCAACATTAAAGATGTTCATTGTCGTTTTAAGAATACCTTTCTAATAGTCAAGTTCATATCTATCTATATTATTATTATTAACTGTTACTAGGCCAAATCTGTACATTAAATATTTTTTGAAAATTACAACAGCCGTAGACTTTGTTATCGCTATAGAAGCCAAAAATAATCCTTTTATAATTTTGTCTGTCTATATGTCCCTGTGAACACGTATCACTCTGAAATTACTGAACCAATTTTGAAAAAACTTGGCAGTGATAACTAATACTACAAAGTTACATTTGGGATACTTTTTGTCCCATAAAACGCGAGGGATGCTCCAGTATAACGGACAAAAGTAAAAAAAATTTAGTTAATTAAATTCTTGACGGATTTTGATAAATTTTCTTTATGTTATATATAGCAGACAGATTAGCTAAAAATTTAAGTTATACTTCATTTCCCTATGCTACTTAAAAACAAAAAAAATGATCGCTGGGTTCCGAACAGACGCCTCCGTCGTTCCATATAATGTACAGTACGTTATAACACAGCTACGGCTACATGATATTTCTACGCGTAATTATCAATCAGAGAATTAGAAGCACAAAATGTAATAAGTAGGCTAAATCCTTATTGATATACATGTTTGTATCTTTGTCATGAGGCATTTTTTCCCCTTGATTTTCAAACCATAACGATTCTAAACAAAATTCACTTCACTAATACCATGTTGACAAAGTCGAAAAATATGTGTTAACGAAACTGATACTTATATGTTGTTACATTTATTTTATTGTATAAAAAATATTTGCTAAACAAAGGTGACACGATTTTTTTCTAAAACATAAACCTACATAATAGTTACATTGCATTGTAGAAGATGAACCACAATTAGAGTTCTGTCAGTTCGTGTGTTATGTCGATATTTTATAGAATTAGTTTTCTGAATTTTCTTGAATCTTGGTGTAGGCTCTACGCGAATAGTGAACGGGTGCGAAGTTGAGCGGCACAGGAACAACTCAAGAGGTACTATATACATAAAGTCTTGGACGACTATAGATGATTCAATTAAAATGACAAAAACGACACAAATATATATAGTGAGGAAAGACTTTCAAACCCCAAATAAATTCATCTCAAACAATAAGGATTCTGACATCACACTTCTGTCTCGAATTAAAACAATACGTTATTATAACAAAGTTTTCCCATAATAAAAGAAGTTACATTTCCGTGTATTTCGAAACAACGACCCCAAGTAATTGCGAAACAAAACTTGAATATTAAATAGTTACATTTATTAGTAACTATAATTATAAAATATATTACAGTTTATAAATAAATAATTAAGCGTATCAAAAACGTGTAATTTATATCGTACGTCTTAGAGTATGTTCGAATTTTTCTTCAGGATAGTTCTGAAAGGTTCCAACTATATAAAAAAAAACCTGCCAAATTGCAGCCCTTAATTTTTAAACTAATCTGTGACCCACGGCAACCCATGCTTTAAATGGAAATAACATGGGAAAAGTTCTGTTATTGCCTTGGAATTTAAATCATGACCTAATGAGCGGATCATATCGACACACCGAATATTCTTGTAGCGAATTTAACGCTATACAAAAAAGGTTGTAATTTTTTGCTAATTTGACTAGTTCTAAAGTCGTTCGAGGTCAAAATCAAAGATCTAGTCTGAATTATCTCAGTACCTCTCGTACTAGTATCTCGTACTTGTCTGAAAACGGCTCTAATATATAAGACTCCAAAAAAGATAGCAAATAGAATACGATATTTTTGCTTAAAATTACGTAGACGTGATATGATTGAATACAGATGTCGAGATTTTAATTTTTAGATTGTAATTTTGCCGTCCAAAGAAAAAGAACTCGGGAGACATTAATGCCACATTCATTTTTGTATATAATCCGGATCAGAATCAAATGGTGCATATAATAGTATTTCTTTATTCACTTATGAGTTGTTTTTAAATCACCCTTAATCAAAAAACAAGTAGGCATACTTCGCGCGTAGGCTATATATATAATCTTTTCGACTTCGACTTCTTTCGATTTCTGTTTCACTTAGATTTACGCCTTCCTCTAAGGGCGATAGACTTGTAGACATTTATTATTTATACCTATACCAGCGGGCCCGGTTGACGTTGTCCCGCCCTGATTATAAAAAAAAAAACATTGACAAATTATATACCAAAACCTTCCTCATGAATCACTTTATCTAGTGGTGAAAACTGCATGAAAATCCGTTCAATAGTTTTTGGGTTTATCGCGAACAGACAGACAGACAGACGTAGTAGGGGACTTTGTTTTATACTATGTAATGATTATAGGTTTGAAGAACGATCGAGAACAATATCAGTAAGTTATATAACGACGTATGAATATTATTACAGAGGTAAATAATTCTCTTACTAGCATAAGCTTCCTGGTCCCTGCGATGACGCGGCGGTGGGGGATCACGGAACGAGCAAATCCACTCGTCTTTAACACGCAGTATGCGTCCCGTCACCCTTGCATAGTACTCGTAGTTGTCCCGCCCGAATAAATCCCCAGCGCTGAATTGTTCAATCAGCTGTCGCATTATACGGGTCGCCACCTGATAATTTATTAATTACCTCTATGACAACTATTCAAATAGTTCTTTCTTGCACGTCACTTGTAATCTATAACTAGATATATTCATAGTAATAAATATAAATTGAAACATCTTAAATATAAAACAATACTACTCTATAATAATTGTGACATACATAGCTAAGGTTGGTGTACTACCAAAATATAACATAATATAGAAAGTTTAAACCTACTAGATCTAGTCTAGATCTACATGAATATTAAGAAATAACTATAATTTCACTGTACAACTTATTTATTTTAAAGTATATTATACACGGGTTCCTTTCCCTAGACTTTCGTTATACGTATACTCAGGCCTTTTTCGTCACTTCTTTCTTGGGGGCACGTTAATATTCAAAATATTTTATTCTACGACCTCTACTACAGTGACACTCAACAGTGCGACATGGTAACTGTTCAAGAAAGATAGATTAGATTTTGTATTTGGATAACTTGGAGGTATAAAAAAAATCCATTTTTTTTTGTAAAATTTAACAAGATTGAGTTTTTTCAAACACTAATTTTTTTCAGTTGTGATGGCAATTTTTTGATATTTTCCAAATTCCCTTTGATGTCACTGAGTGCCCCCACAAAGAGAGCCTTGCGTATACTTATATGTATTTACGTTTAAGCTTGAAGCTAATTTTATATCTTCATTTAAAATTGAACACAGCGAATATAAATAAAAGTACATTCACGTAAAGATATCCATTTTTGCATAGTCAAAGAGAGCACGTGACTGTTCATAACGGCAACTGAATAAAATTTCATTATAAAGATTTATGAGTCAACTATAATTGGTAAAAGATGAGTAATATTCTAGTCTATGAATCAAAAGTGTTATCTAACAAAATTCTTTATAAGGTGAAGCAAAACTAATGTAAAAATCTACAAAAAATAACGCACTTCTAAGAATACTGGCCTGATAAGCTGGTTATTCCATCTATATATTTGTATAAACCATAAAACTGATAAATATAACTCTAAATTAAGGCATAATACAGTAAAGACTAAGAGTTTTTTTTTTTACAAAAATATTACTATATTACTAGACTTTACCAAAGGATTACAAGATTATGATAGTGTTATATAGTTATTATCTAAGCAAATTATAACCAGTTTATAAATAGCATAGTAAGCTCGTAACAAAAGCAGGATTATTGTAAACATTAGCTACATAATAGTGAAAGTGACTGTTGTATAATTATCAATTAATACTCACGCAGACTTCAGCCTTTTGCCGCATGTTATAGACAATTTTATTGAACACAGTCACAAGCTATTTACAGTGCTGTTATTGGAAATATATTCTATAATAATAGTCAATATCAACGCTATATCTAATATCCAAATTTATATGTAGGAGTGCTCGTCCAGTGATCGAACTTCGATCTGTTATACCCGAACCATGTACCCTAATATGCTGACCTTTCTCCAACACCACAGAACTATATCCCTTCCTAACTAGCACCTTTCCCAGTACCTACCGTCAGCACTTTCCGCTCTTTCAGCTCTCACGGTCCTCGATACCACCCGGTAGTTCATTCCCAGACCCAGTCCATAACACTCTTAGTCCTCATAATTATTCAGTGTTAAATAATAGGTATATTAAGTGAACAAATCTTTGCTAAATAATAGATATATGTTAAGTGAATAAATCTTTTTTTAAAAAGGGTTTTTTAGAATCCCGTGTAACAGACCGTAGAGAAAAAAAATCTTTTTCCAAATATTATTAATGATAACACCAAAGCTCGCTAATAGCTATTAAAGGAAAAAGTATTGAAGAAAATCGGAGGAACAGCAGAGAGAGATGTTCTAACTGTTTCCCCACTGCCGATTTATACATAAGATAATGAAAATACAATTCGTTCAAGGCCCCATCACGTAAAAACCACTGAACGTATGATCGTGTTGATCGATGGTTCCAGGCTACTTATTTTTGGATTCGATTGACCATTTAACATTTTTATAATGCCCAATTACTGAGTACGTTTGTTTGAATATTTGTCACCTAAAAGTTTAAACGGTTGGAAGGAATACAAATATATTTGGAAGACGATTATGTCTTAGAACATTTTTTTATTAACTAGTTTGAAATAAATATAAACGTTTGTTCAAATTTTCATTTGTCATTCACACTTAAACAGCTTGATAGGTTCTAACAAAATTTGGCATATAATTACGTTGTCAAATAAGACAAAACACTCTTTAAATCTATCGAATTCATATTATAAGTATGAACGTGGCCTTGTTTGTTTGACTGTTTGTTTATTACATTTTCACGCCTAACTACTCAACCGATCAACATGAGATTTTGCATACCCGTTGTCAGTAGTGCAAATGAAAGGCATACCATCATCCAGAAAATCAGTACTGTTCCCGACAAATGGAACAAATCTATATTAATGTGACCGAAATCGGGGGCAAAAATATACATACGAAATTATGTTTCAAATATGTGCCCATCAAATACCCTTAACATATGGGATAGATTATAATAAGAACTTGCATTGATTAGGATTAAGTCGTAAAATAGAGCATAGACAATATTTTCTCACAGATAATCTATACTAATATTATAAAGAGATAAAGTTTGTGAGTTTGTGACGTTATAGGCGGTAATCTCAAGGCTTACTGGTCCGATTTGAAAAATTCTCTCAATGATATATGGCTCATTTATTGAGGAAGGTTATAGGCTATATATCATCACGCTATGACCAATAGTAGCGGAGCACCAATGAAGAATATTTCAAAATCGGGGATTTTTCCTCTTCAGAGCTTCCGCTGCGTGTTGTCAGCGTTAGTCCAAAGTAACTATTCCACGCGAACGAAGTCGCGGACAGAGGCTACTAGCTAATATAAATGTAAAAGTACGGTTGTTTGAATGTTTGTCCATCAATGACGCTCGTACGGCTGAACGATTTGAATGAAATTTGGAGTGGATATTTGAATATATTCACTTGACTAATAAGTATCTAGGAAAACAAAATTATCTATCTGGGATTATATACCCAGTAATAAACACATGAAAAAGTGACTAAACAAAGTAACGTCAGCGTAAGATAATTTAAATTTTTATTCCCTTATCTGATAAGAAAACAGTATTACAATCCCACTTAAGAGTTGACTGATAAAAACATTTATTGACTTTTCAATTACGATAAGACTTATTAGCAATTGTTTTGTTTTAGTACTTCCTCCTACAAACGATTTAGATATCTCATATCTCTGGATGATAATCGAAGATCGCAATTAATAAAATGGGTTAAATATTCGTACACTTGAGATCGATAAGCTTCAAAACCATTTTACCGATCACTGCTGAAATTGACACACCTAAGCGTATGAAGGTTTTACGCTACCCATTTTTCTATAACTCACCAACAGGCGGCGTTAAGCTAAAATTTAGTGTAATTTATCTAAAACTACCGAGCTCGGCGGACGTTATCCCGCCCTGATAATAAAGAAAAACTTTAACAAAATATATACCCAAACCTCCCTCATGAATCACTTTATCTACTGGTGGAAACCACATAACATTCCGTTCAGTAGTTTTTGAGTTTATCACGAACAGACCGACAGACAGACGTAACAGAGGACTTTGTTTTATATGTAGTGATTGATCTAAAACTTTTTCATATGTTCTTGTTCCATTTTTGTTTTCTTATTCAAATATTTATCAATATTGAAAGTTATATAATTAGATTTTTCAATTGGTCAATAACGTAGTCAGTTCGAAAATTCTTTTTCGTACCCCTGATGTAAGCAAATGTCATGATGATCTGTTTAAGGCGTGAAAGTTTAATAGAGAAATAAACACACTATCGTATCTATAATATTAGTAAGGATTTAACCCGGCCAGAGTAGCGAGTAGTTGCTGTTATAAATATTAATATACCAGCTGACCCGTGCAACTTCGTCTGCACCAAATCGGTTATCACTGGTGCCAATTGTATTTTTAAACGCGAAAAATTTTAATATAGGTAACTAAAACCTTATTGCAGCTACACCATCGGTTTCCAATCCATCTATCCAAACCATCAAGGGACCCACTCAAACATATACCCAGATGGTATGTGAGAAATCTTTTAAAATAAGCCTACAACCCGTTCGTAGCAACCAACATATGGACCGTTTATTTTGAAAGTGGTGTAAGTCCATTTTCTTTTATTTCGAGAAAATTAAAGGTTACTATATTTGTTGATTTAAAAATACAGGCAAATCATATGAGGTCTGGCATTGTTTCTATTGTTTTATCAACATTTAATTTGTTTATATAAATTTGGTTTTGGCTAATTAGACTACGATAACACATATTTATGTGCTGTAAATGGACTTACACCACTTTCAAAATTAGACAATTGTAAAAATCGTTTAATTTCAATTTTGAAAAATCAAATATCGCTTAAAATATACTTCATTTTAATATAATTTTGTTTACAAATACGCATAACAACACATAAAATTTTATTTTAGACGGCAATTACATTGTCATTACAAGATACTGATTACAAGAATTTACTTATTCTCTGCATGTGGTAGTGTTTCAAAATATGCATGATGCACCGGAGGTATATAGGGTAGTAGCTGCTTCATGTCTTTATATTTTTCGTAATAGGTCTGGCATTTTGGTACAAAGGCTCCAGGGCGATTTTTTCAAATTTTAACGGTCTTCCAGGACGTAGAGGTAATAAATTGATAATTTTATTACTGTTGTTTTTGTTGTTTTTTTAATTCGCCAAAATACGGGCAAAGATACGGTGTCATACAGCCTTGTCGTATTTATTTTCTTCTCACAGGTTATGTGCTGTACATTTTCTAATACATTTCTCTAATTTTTTAATATCTATCTTTTAACTTACGAGTAGTGGAAACACGAAGGGGAAACAATGCAAATCGTCCGCGGGTGAAACCGCGGGACACAGCTAGTATAAAATAAATGAAAAATAACAAAACACTGATCGGTATCCATCTGCTATGCCACCTACCTCTGTCAGTTGGACTTACACCACTTTCATAATCGATAATTATGCAATATCATTTACCGACCGATTTTAAGTTGTACAAAACATGGGATTTTTTTGAGAAATTAAACATGGACTAGTTATATATAAAAAAAATACATTAAATTAAGCATGAATTACATGATAGCTCATTTTTCTCAAAAATGGACTTACACCACTTTCAAAATAAACGGTCCATATATTGGTGGTAATGTGAAAAAAAGCTTTAAAGGTCTATGGACCCCCCAGTTTCTAACGAAGTTCCTTTCGCTTTTTAGTAGACGTTTACTATACAGTCAGTAGAGTTTACATTATAAAATATCAAGTTGATAGAGCTAAATTGTAAATTAAACGATAAAATGTATTCATAAAATAAAATAATGATAAATGAAACACTGAATAATATCATAACTATTTTCAACTTGTATTAAAACTTTTTCATACTCCATTGTATTGAAGAAAAATATAAATATAAAAAAGATATGAGCACGACGCGTCAAATGTCACTTGCCTGTAACTATTTGTCTAAGAGCTAGCAACGGTTTCGAAAAAGAAAATAAGCCAGCTTTTATATATCTTTATGTTCTTCCGAACAGAGTGCGGGCTACCTGGCTGCCGGTAAACGTTGCGTTTATTAGTGCATATCGCACCTTTACAGGCAAAAATATTGATTTTTATATAATTTTTGAGTGTTTTGTTTTTTACTAACTTAGAAACGCTACTAAAACATGAAATTATCATTGCCAGACATTTTTGTTATTAACAATAATGTGCCCGATGCTATTTTTTTGTAAATAAAATAAAGTACGTCCAAACCATGTTAAGATAGCTGTAATTTTAATATTATTATTATTTATTTTTTAATGAAGGCTTAGTCGCCTTCTCGGCTATATCGCCTAAGTGACATACAACTATATAACAATAAGAATGACAATAAACTTAACAATAGCTTATATTAATTTTGTACAATTGTTTAGCATCTTTCGAAGTGGGGTCAGACAATAACGAATTGTACCAACCAGTGTGGAACGAACCAGAAGCATTAAGCCTAGATCAAATATCTTTGTTTCGAACACATTCTGCCAGGATGTGGTGCACATCATCGATGAGCTCATAACTCTGGCAGAGTGGTGATAGTACTTTACGCATCAGGTAGGCGAACTTTTTACATGGGATGTGTTCTGAGCGTAATCTTATTCCTGTGATTGCTTCCCGACGGCAAATCGTACTGTCATCAATCCATGGTGACGGGACATGGTGAAGGGGCGTGGCTGAATCGTTTTGTACCATATTCGTTTTGTTTTAGAACGCTCACCAAAGTATTCCTTCCAATGCGAGTAACAGCTATTTTTAAATACTGAGCATACATCCAAGTAAGTTGATAAAATATTAATAGGAGCCCCTTCGGAGGATCCTTCTCTAGCTAAAAGATAAGCTCTTTCATTCCCAGTTATACCTATATGAGAAGGGATCCATTGTAAAATAATTACTCTGTTCTTTGCTTTGAAATCTAGTAATTGCTTCAAAATAGTGTATGTAGGCTATCGGTATTCCTCGAAAAGTCGAGGTACATCGCGCTACGTGTTGAAGAACACTTTTTGAATCGGATAAAATAACACTTTTAATGGACTCAGTTGATTGTGCAAATGATAAGGCCTCTGCAATTTCTATTAATTCGAATGACTTAAATTTAAATATAATTTTGCCAGCTTAATATTGTCTCCTAAGATGTAACGGACATATGCTCAATTCGCTTTCCATGACACGGATTGGAATACTTTTAATGAAACCCCCGATAATTCTCATGGCCTAGTTTTGGACTTTTTCAAGTTTATAGAGGTTAACCTGAGCACTACTATCATAAAGAAAGCTGGCATAGTCAATTCGACTGCGTGTAATATTGAAGTATAAACGAACTAAATGTTATGGATGAACACCCCAATTAAAACCGGCTAATGCTTTGAAAACGTTTAGAAACTTAGAGCTAGATACTGCAATTGCATTGATGTTTACCCCATTTTATGTATGATAAAGATAGCGATAATTGTGGAAGCGCCTGTTATAGACGCATGTATTCAAGATGACGTCAGTCTCAAGTCATATGTCTACGTTTATCGTTGTTTTTCGTTTACGGTGTTTACGGTGTAATCTCAATATCATAATGGTTAATAAAATGAAATATGTTCTTTACAATGGATAAAATAAAATGGTTTGAAATGAATTATTTTATTTATAAAGAATATCATCGGGCACATTATTATCAATAACAAAATTGTCTGGCAGTGATAAATTCATATTTTAATAGCGTTTAAAAGTTACTGAAAAAAAATGTTCCTTAAATTATTTATAACCCAAAATTTTAACCTGTAAAGGTGTGATGCGCATTAAAAAACACAACGTTAACCGGCTACCAGGTATCCTGAATTCTGTTTGGAAGGGCATAGTATATCTTCATTTTAAAGAACCAGCTTTTCTAAAATTCTCGTTCTTCCAACATTGCCGGCTCTTGTACTAAGGTGTCGCAAAAAAGTCTACTTACATTAACTACAATTTTTTGTCTTTCGTTATCCTGGAGAACCCTTTGCGTTTTATGGGACAAAAAGTACCCTAAATGTAACCTTGGAATATTAGTTATTATTGTATCAAGTTTCGTTAAAATCGGTTCAGTACTTTCAGCGTGATGCGTGTTCACAGGGACAGAAAGACAGACAGACAGACAGACAGACAAAAATTGTAAAAAGATTATTTTTGGCTTCTATATCGATAACAAAGTCTACCCCGATCAAAATTTTCAAAAAATATTTAATGTACAGATTTGACCTTGCTACAGTTTTATTATAGTATAGATAGATGGATGTATAAACAGATATAAAATGTTGTAATATATATAGTTGGCAATGGCATAATATTATGAAACAACGATATTAACATATAATATAAAAAATCGTTTCTAATTTTGTAACAAAATATATATAGCACAATTGTAACCCTTAAATGCATATTGTTTGCCAATTGCCTGATGGTGTGTATTTCCGAAAGTATGTTAAAACTTTATAAAAAATACCTTGAAAGAAAAGGTTCACATTACTTTTGACGAGTAAGTTACATTTGTTGATTTCGAATTGCTTTCAAAATTAAAAAAAAAAATCATGTTTTTAAGGGTTATAAATTGTACAATCTAAAATTAAAACGATATTTGTACGAGTAGTTCCATAACGCAAGCATTAATTTGTTCAAAAATATTTAGGAGACCCATTTCTAGTGTACGATAAGTTTATCGCGTTGGGGAACTATGGTAACGGTTCAAACAAAAAGAAATAGAATGTTTATCACGACAGATCAATAATCGATTTCATATTACGATATGAATATCATAGACCGGAGATCCGGTCAACGTGTTCACGGCTGTATGGAATATACACGATGTACGTGGGTATGAACCGACCTTAAATCTTTGAACGTCCTCCATTGTTGCCGTTTTCCCATCCGACACGCAAGAGTGGAAGAATGAGGGCGCCACCGACACGCCTAGGGCTTCGGATGTCATACCTGTACCTGAAAATATGACAAGCATTGTAATTTATACAAATACTAGCTGACCCGCGCATCTTCGTCTGCGTGAAATCGGTTAGCTACCAGTTCCAACTGTAGGTAGTTTTTGTAGGTGGTAGAGCCACGCTGAAGCGATTACTGGTTTCAGCATGAATGGGTCGGCTCCGCCGGAGTACTACCACCCGACCCACAGAAACACCGACGTGCAGTAACAGTGCTTGCCATTGTTGCGTTTCGTTCAGTCAGTGAGAGCGCCGGAACCCAATTACAGCGACTTCCACCGTTTCCAATTGTGAAACCAACATATTCAAGGACTCACTCAAGCAAATACCTCGTTGGTTTAGCGAATGACGCATGTGTGGAAGAAATTTCGATGAGGTGGACGTAGCGCCACCTGTCATTCAACGACATCAATAATTTCGTTCTGTTTGATATTCTGTTTTATATTCATCATACAAAAAATCTAAAATCGTGAATAAAAAATGGGAGGGTGGGGTTAGGAAGGTGAAAATTTGGAGTTATATGTATTTATTGATGGCAAATAAAAAAAATTCAAATAGAAAAACTGACAAATAAAAATTAGAAAAAAATCTAGATAGAGACACCCAAATCACCTAGAAGTATAAAATATACTTTACGACCTATTCTCATACTTATCAAATATATATTTAAAATTTTATAAATATCAGTCGAGCCGCTTCGGTGGATTTCAACCACAAGCACCGTGACACGAGATTTTTTTTAAATAGATAATGATAGAAGTCTGCCACCAGTACTGACTACTGGATATTTTTCGATCCCCCTTTTTTAGTTTTCCTTCTTGGACACTTGGTCCTCATCTAAAGAAATAAACACGATGTATTCATGTAATATAAAGCTTTTTTTGATGTAAAACACCTTTAGCGACGGATCAGACCGACTGTTGCTGTGGCGTTGCGTCGCCACGGCATACGTCGTCACGCTATATGATTTTGAATTGTTGTATGTAGTTAATATCTATATATTAATACGTGAAGCCAAATCTTTGTATCCCTTTTTGAAAGAAATGCGCGAACGGATGACCGTGAAATTTGGCATAGTTAAAGTTTATATGGAGGAGAAGTGCAGAAAGCTATTTATTTTATATAAAATGCATTATAAGTACATTAAATTAATTAAAATATGCATTACTCACACTACTGCTCCAATTTTACACAACATATACACACATGTAAATAAAAATGACATTGAACTTCAAAAAAGTAGTAATAATATTCGTCCAATAGGACAGGCGAAGGAATTAATCCATACTGCCAAACTTCAAAAAAGGTTGCGAAGGAGGTTGCTATGCTCGACAACCAAAATTACATTCAACAATGATATTATAACATATCTTATATATTAACACGTGAAGCCAAAACTTTGCATCCCTTTTTAAGCAAATTGCGCGAACAGATGAACTTGAAATTTGGAATAGTTAAAGTTTATATGGCAGAGAAGTGCACAAAGCTATTTTTTTTATACAAAATGCATTACAATCATATTAAATTAATTAAAATATACATTACTCACACTACTGCTTGAATTTTACACAACATATATGTAAATGAAAAAGACGTTTCGAACATCCTTCATCCTTCTTACGTTCCAATTACCTTTTAAATATTTTTAACATGACTGACGTTGCATGCCTTACAATATGCCCTTTGAAATCAACTGGTTAAATTGTAGGTTAATTTTAGAATAATATAATATGTAAATTCATAATATACATTACTATTATTTGATAAATAATTTATTTTTAGTAAATTTATGGAACTACTGAAATAATTATTATTCTCTTTGGTTTTATTGAATGTCAAAATTTTTAGGTGACAGGACTGCTTTTCACTTCATGTCACTTTGCTTCATGTTGCCATAAGAGTAAAGCAATATTTCCAAAGTCAATGTCAATATTTTAATGTTTAGTATTTCTTTATGGTGTACTCACTTCAAATGATGATTCAATAAAAAATGAGCGAAAAATACTTTGTAAAATCAAAATAAGAAAATTTGTTTGGTCATGAAAGTAATCCATGAATCTCCGCGGTTACAATGATGCAGTTCAACTTGATGTAGCAATTATATTTAGTACAGTTGATGATGAATTATGAACAAAAATGAATTCATTTTCAAAAGTTAATGGTAGTATTATAAACATCTTTGTTTTGGATTCATAATTTGATTCTATTGTGTATCCATTACTTTTCCAAATGATGATACTGGGCATATCACTATTCCTCATAATGTATAGACTATATTTAATTCAATATCACCCAGAAATACCACGCGCCCATGGTATCGTGTAAAATGAATTGAAAATTGTGTCATGAGGGGGTCCGATAATTTTTTTTTTATTTTCGTAAAGTTATGTTTATTTAGTATTTAAGAGCCTTACCACCTTATGTAACCGCCTGTTTTTTGTTTCAAATTTATAATTAATTTCAATTTTCATTTAGACATCAATTTTTTTTATGTTTATATAATTGAAAAAAGTGGCAAATAAGTAGGCATGATGAAAGCCTTTGATTATAGAGGTTATAATACCCTTTGATAAAAGAACCCTAATAAAGCTCAAACTTTAAAAATTCAATGCACTATGGTCGAATGTCGACCACTGGGCGCCCACTAGTAAATACTTATTAGGTAAACAGTCATCTTTGTCTTGAAAAAAAACTTAATATTTCATTATGCCATACTTATTTTCTGTCGTAAACTATCCTTTTATGTATATTACCTGTACAGAATAATTTCGATGTTTCACATCTGCCAGAAGTGCCGCGACGGCTTATATTTTTTAAACGTTATTCTTGCCAACCAGATTTCTAGATTATCGTTGCCATTATCGAGTAGGTAATAAATACGACAAGTGTCCTGCAATCATTTCAGTGTTCTAACAAGACCGTGGCACCCTGGTTAAAACTTTCCATGGAGTTTTTGTGGCATCTCAGAATTCTTACTCCGTGGTCTTATTTTCTATCAACATTTCTCACGCACAATAACCGAACTATATAACGTAAATTGCCACTGATATTACAAAATATAACGTCAAAAACACAAGATTATGAATAATATATAAAAGCCACAGAACAAAGAATACCTATCACTCACAAAGAAATACTGTTCTCGAGGGATACGTAAAAACTACATTATCGCGTGCGAAGCTCCGGGTAAAACCTACTACAAAATCACCTAGCACACCTGTATATTGAAAAACACAAAACGTAAACTGGACGCGTTTTAACATGATAAGCAGAATAATCAGACAAACAGAGAGACATTGTGTTTTGTTTATCGCTGCTTTGCGACAAAACATAAATTATTATTAATTATGAGATAATGTTCTAAATAACAATATATCATTTTACTTATGTTGCTCTATTAAGGGGCCATAAATAAAATGAGGACGAACTACGAAATAGAGGTCATTGGGGAAATCAGAAAAATAAAACACAATGTATGCGAGCTCGATAAAGTAATCCAATAAATATCTCATGACGTTAGTGAAAACTCTATAGATTTACACGAAATATTCTTTCCTGACAGTTTATCAATTTATTGCTATAATATAAATACTAATTTTTACACGTGGCTTCGCTCACTTTAATTTAGGTAGTGGTAGAGCCACGCTAAAGCTATTACTGGTTTTAGCATGAATAGGTCGGCTCGTCCGGGGTAGTGTCACCCTCTCACAGAAAACCGACGTGAAGTAACAGTGCTTGCACTGTCGCGTTGCGTTCGCTCAGTGAGAGTGCCGGAGACCCACCTCCCCTCCCCCTCTCCTCTCCTCTTTCCCTTCACTCCCCCGTTCCCCAAACACAGGTTGGCAACGCACTTACGACTCCCCTGGTGTTATGAGTGTCTATAGACGGCGGTGATCACTTAACATCAGGTGAACCATCTGTTCGTTTACCTCCTATGATATTATAAAAAAAAAATTAGATTTGATTTATTCTTAAGAACTATTAAGAACAGTATTCTTTTCTGGCTGATGTCTTTTGCTGTACTTATGACGTTGTATGTAAAAATACATGATGATCGGTTGAGTACTTAACGCGTACGCGTAAGTAACAAACAGACATACCCACTTTCGCATTTATAATATTCCTTAGGGTATAATTCTTATATCACTTATAAACACAAAACGTAAACAGAATATTGTGTTTCCTTCTCTTTAGAAACTATCACTGAGAGAGTTCTACCTATATATACGATACGAATAGGTATCAAACGTTGCAAATTTGTAACAAAAAAAAATTAAAAAACGCATATTTAATATTTCGCATTTTTTGTTACTCATTTTGGAATTAACTTTTTGAGGTACACCTCGCGCAAAATAAATAAAACGTTTTTTGTTGCAACAAGACGTGGTAGCGTCTAATCAGTTCCAGGCGGAAGTGCAAAGTAACGTCCACTATAATACTTAATTACGGATTTCCGCAAAGTAATGCCTTCAATGTAATAGGTTACTACTTAGTTAGTAGATATTAACACCCCATCCGATAAAAGAAATTAAAGGTCGCAGTGATAGCAAAGTATAAAAGAGAACAAAAATCTATGGTGGCTCAGTTGATAGCGTATTCGGACACAGCATCGATCCAGGTAGGATCGACTCCTTTACAACTGAGTCGGAAGTTTTCAGTGAAGACAAATATCGTGTTGAAATCATAGCATGGTGGTAGGACTCTTTCTAATGCCCGGTTTCTGAGGTACTCGGTTAAACTATCATTAGCTATTGACGTAAGATAAACTGTCAATGCGTGTCTGAGTACACAACGAGTTGTTAAATAACTATGAAACCCATAACTAGTCCTTTGATGTTCACTAGATGGCTCTTTTCAAAAAGAGTGTTAAAAATTCGTTTTATTATTTTAATTCCGAGCTTCTTAAACTTTTGTCATTTACGACCCCATTTATGATTGCGAGTTTCTTGACGACCCCATACAAATATAAAAGAAAAATAAATTAATAATTTTCGATGATTTATTTATTAGGTAACAATATACATATACATATGAAAATATATAGTTTTAGAATTCGATTTGAAACATACAAAAATCTAAAATTAAAAATTGCACAAAAAATTATAAAATTGTATTTATTATAGTTTCAAAAATAAAAGTGGATTCTGACCGTCTTAATTCTTAAGTCTTCTTAAATCTTAAGTCTAGACGCTGCAAGTGCACTGTATTCCGCCAACTCTAGTGATGTTATAAAATGGTATATATAAATATTTGACATTAAAATCTCTCGCGACCGCAGAATTTTGCTACGCGACCCCGGCTGGGGTCGCGACCCATAGTTTAAGAAGCCCTGTTTTAATTCTTAACTTATAGTAGTAATGTTATGATTAATGTTGGAGATTAATAGATGGTTTAATTTTATTTTATAATTATATTCTTATAAATTTAATTATTTTAGATATCAAACTTTTCACCTCGTTAGTTGTTCGTCAATGACATGTCATTGTCAACATATTAAAAACTATTCAAAATGTCAAATAAAACTTATCGAATAAATAAACGCCCAGTTTGGCCAGTTAAGTTTAACGAAGGTTTATCGTATAATTGTGTGTTCAGAAACCCAATTTGACAAGTTATCGAACCAATAACGCTATTGAACAGATAAATGTGACTCAGAAACCGGGCATAACTCCGCCTGACTAACTATCATTCGCAAGTTGCAAATCAGACGCCAAACACCTGTTGGTAAGTTTTGGCTGCTCCAATTGAGAGCTTTAGCTTCAACGCATTTACCATTTTAGACCACATTGTCATTGGGATCAAACGCTATAACCCATATAGTACAAAAAAGAACCGAACGTCAAGTAGAAGGGAGTTAAAAAACACCCTAACTCTACGCTATAAAGATTTCTCTCACTTTATAACTTACTAGCGACCCGCCCCAAGCTTCGCCCCGTATTCAATGTAGATATCCATTTTAGTGAAATACTGTTACGGGCAGCTCTAATCTACATGACATGTACAACGTACGTAATGTATTTAATTAAATAAGGAATAATACTATATTGTATAAAATACCTTGGTAACTAACATATAATTATTTTTGTAAAAAGATAAAAACGTTTTCTGTGGGTTATCCTTTAGAGATAAGTATATACCATCGTGGATTTTTTAATCGATCTTCTTACGGTATACAATTCCGTAATACATTAATTTTATCTATCTCGTAAGGTTTAGCAAGCGTTTGCGATTTACGCGCACAACAATATGTTTGCTGCGACATAACAGTACAATTTTTTTTAATTTTTCGGTTTTTCTGTACTATAATATGTATGTATTATCCATATAAACCTTCCTCTTGGATCGCTCTATCTATTGCTGAAAACTGTATTAAAATCAGTTGAATAGCTTAAAAGATCTAAGGGAACAGGCAACGGAAGCGTCATTTTTATACTCTGTAAAGATGTTTTTCAACATATCGTTCAAGTGTCTAGTCATAATTGGCTCACATTGTACTAAAGAACGATATGTTCCTATAATTCTTCCTTAAAGAACAAGTCACAAGCCGTCACAATACTAGAAGCAGTTATCGTTTCTCTCATTTCCATATACGTAACCTTGTAAAAAAAAAAGTTTGCAGTGTATGTAAGTAGTATTTATTAATTCAACTACAGTTATAATTAAAAGTGAGGACGTATAAAAATATAACGTTGCATTACTACACGCGAGAATCCGTAATTAAGGAGCGTAAAAACTATGAAATCATATTGCACAAAAACACCTCATTACCATTATGAACATTTTCAAGTTTATACAATACTTGAAGATCTCGCCATAATACGACGACTTAATTAATTAAACCTTTTGCGCATTATAATTCAAGGTTTGTGTTACCTTTCTGTACATAAAAAATCGAGTGTGAGTTCCTACGCGGTTGAAGTGAAACTTAGTATCCTAATTCAATCTAATTAATTGTTAAGAGTATGGCACATTTCAACGTTTCTCTCTTTCCTTCTCTTTGTATATATTCCGAGTACATTAAGAATATAGTATACAGCATGGAGTCTAGTTTCCTTGGTATGCAGAGTCCGTATATGTGCCCGTACACGACAGTAGAGTAGTAGGGACGTAGACCGCTACGAACCATCGCATAAAGCGGATAGGATAGGGAAACTATATAGAAACTCACTCTATCTCATTCTCTCACAGCCTAAAACCTATGTATACATTTAAAGCTATCTCTCTTTCGTTACATATTTTCGTTTCTTAAAATACAATTCATACCGTTCCAAAAGAAGTTTCACTTCAAGAACAATTACGACAATTTTTATAATAAAAAATGACTTCGCACGTTACCTTACCTATGTACCTTCCTTTTACAGTAAACCCATCAACATCTTACCCTTATCCCACCTAAATAGGGTCGGCACAACATGTTTTTCCCTTCCACTCTCCCCTATCAGATGTCATCTCAGTATTCATACCTTTTACACACATATCATTTTTCACACAATCTATCCATCCTTGTTTCGGTCTTCTTCTACTCCTATATCCGTCCAACTTTATACCTAAAATTTTTCTAGTTACACGGCTTTTATCTCTGCTCATAACATGCCCATACCATACTAACCTATTACTACTCAACTTCTCTGTCTCTGGTGCTATTTTCAAACTTCCTCTATCATACTCATACTTAACCTTACCTATTAACATTAACCTAGTAACATTACACATCCGCCGTAACTTTCTCATCTCTGCCACATGTAGTCTTCTCTCATCCCTCTTTCGTAGCCCAGCACTCAGATCCATAAAACATGACTGGATACGTCATACATACATACAGAACCACTACAATACGTACCGTAACTCTTCTGTGTCACGCAGTTTTTATACGAAAAATTTTTAACCCTAATTTTTCGCTATTCCTTACGATTTTCATACATTTTCTTTCATGAAAACCTTGTGGTAACAATTACAAAGAAAACAAAGACAGAATTAGCAAAATAAATATAAATAAGGTTCTGAAGTGAAGCGCTTATATACATTCGGTAATCGATTTTTATGTATGTAACTATTTTATGTATATAATAAAAGGGTAATGAGACGAAACCTGTACATTAAATATTAAAAAAAATACTCTGGGAGGCTTAGAATCAATAACAGAATACATTTCCATGATTTTTAAAATTTTTGTCTGTCTGTCTAGATAAATAATGTCAGGTTTTATGACAAAGCCGTAAAGAATATTATATACGTAGTATGTCAAGAGAGTTTTGATGTCTAAAGGCTTATTACAAGGTGGATCAATGTGTGGAACTAACTACTACTGGAACTGGAACTAACACCTCTCTCTGTGCATCCATAAAAAATGAACGTACCTATAATGTTTTTTAAAAGATACGATATACAACTAGATGCTGCAGTGCCATGCTGCGTCTTCGAAAACAAAGCCGTTCACAAAGGGTGAGGTCAATTAAATCGTCGATGTCGAGTTTTAATACACAATACAGTCCTATGATTTTATTAATCACTTTGTTTATAACTGAAATTTCAAGCGAACGTAGTCGCGAGCACAGCTAGTATTTACATAAATATATGAACTTCAAACTCATAATCTTCATCGCCATCACGATATATAAATAACCATGTCACTAGTACTTGAATAATTATGTTATACACATATTACCCACAGTCAAATGTAGGTCACTAACTTCTTATCAAGTACGCTATAGTTGAGGACCAAATACTGGTTTTTCCTTAACATACCTAACTATCAAATTCAACGTAAGTTAAGAAGAAGCAATATCAAATCCTACCTAATAATATAAATGGGAGAATTGTTTGTTACGCTTTCACGTCAACACAACCGATTGTCATTAAATTCTATATATACGTTCTAAGGAATACAAAAAAAGACATGGTGTATTTTTCATCCAGAAAAATGTACCGTTTCGAGGAATAGATCAAATAATGTCTCTTACTATAGTCCATTATACAGAATGTGCAGAACATACACTAACAACGCAAAGGAATTGGATATATTTTATCGAAATATAAGCAAGACTTACAATAATTTTTATAATATTTTGATAACAAAAAAATCATTACATAGTATAAAACAAAGTCCCCTACCGCGTCTGTCTGTCTGTCTGTTCGCGATAAACTCAAAAACTACTAAACGGATTTTCATGCGGTTTTCACCAGTGGATACAGTGATTCATGAGGAACATTTTGGTATATAATTTGTCAAGGATTTTTTTTATAATCAAGGCGGGACACTGTCTGCCGGGCCCGCTAGTATATTATATATTTGCCTGTAACTTCTATAATATACTTAATTGTTTCTAGTAACTTCCACAATTATTTGCTTTTCTATAATTTTGTAAAATGTTGTGCCCAACATTAATAAGAAGACAAATATAATTTGTGTTCTGTTGTTGAGCCAAAATAAATAAATAAAATAACTCTATACTAAAGCGAGCGAAGCCGTAAAAGCTAGTACATAATATGAACATCGCCAGCTTCTAAAACTCCCGCAACTAGGTCAACACCCCTTCCCGAGGGAAAGCATGGGCATAATCATCACACTAGCATACGACGTATTAGCGAGTTCAAGTGCCGAAAAATTTACAAGAACATTACTCAGTTTCAGAATCCCTCACGATGTTATCCTTTACCTTCAGCGAATAGAATTACCAATGAAAAACAGGAGGTGTTCGTATTCTGAACAAATCGTTGCTATACATCGGGATTGGGACAGGGATACATCGAAATTCCGCCGGTAAAACCCCTAAGCCGCTACAGCTGTGCCTTAATGACTTTGATACTGTCATATGCTAACGCAAATTACTGTAAATAATGTGCAAATAATTCTAAAACTTTAGTTTACATTTGAAGATTTAAAAAAATATCGTTTGTAAACATGGCGATGTATTTTGCCATTTCATTAAATACAGTCACCTTGGTTTATGATTTAAAAAGTATGAGCGGTGATGGGTAATCAGTTAAGTTATATACTCTGGAGACACAACATTTTCAGGTATAGAATATTGATCTACCTATTTCATTACAGTAATGTACGAATCAGCTTATAATCTATACTAATATTATAAAGAGGTAAAGTTTGTGAGTTTGCGACGTTGTGACATTGTAGGGGGTAATCTCAGGAAGTACTAAACCGATATTGAAAATTCAAATTTTACCAATAGAAAGCCACGTTATTTGTGAATACCTAATATTGAGACCAATAGGAGCGGAGCAACAATGAGGAATGTTTAAAAATCGGGGTTTTTTTTTCCTTTTGAGAGCTTCCGCTGCGTGTTAGCCCAAAATAACTATTCCACGCGTACGAAGTCGTGGGCAGAAGCTATTAAATAACTTATATAATTATTATAATATTAGAAAGAGGTAAAGTTTGTGAGATTGTATGGGGTAATATCTGGGAGTCGGAGAAAAAATGGTCGAACGAAAACGTTTCTTACGAACGCTGCCTTATCGATGTGAGATATATGATTGAGTTCTAGAAAAAAGTTGTAGCTTGATAATGCCTATTACCGCCCAACGAAGTCGGCACGGGTCAGCTAGTATATAATATACTAGCCTCTGTCCGCGACTTCGTTCGCGTGGAATAGTTCTGACACGCAGCGGAAGCTCTCCTATTGGTCTTAGCGTTATGATATATAGCCTATAACCTTCCTCGATAAATGTGTTATATAACACTAAAAGAATTTTTCAAATCGGACCAGTAGTTCCTGAGATTACCCCCTACAACATCACAAGCTCACAACGTCACAAACTTTACCTCTTTATAATATTAGTATAGATGTGTAGGTTAGCACAATATACAGCCCTCAAAAATAAATCTTTTGTTAATTTTGAAAAACTTGTATGTAATACATTTACAAACAGTAGTACCCATAGAAACCCTATAATGCGTAAATTTTAAATACAAGTGACAAGCGTTCTTCACAGAGTAATTATTACAATCACAGATCCACGAAGAACTAACGTATATGAAACATATTAACAAAACAAAGTCCTCCGCCGAGTCTGGCCAATCTGTTCGCGATAAACTCAAAAACTACTAAGCGGATTTTCATGCGGTCTTCATTAATATAGTGGTTCACGAGGTAGGTTTAAGTATATAATTTGTCAAGATTTTTTGTAAGTTGGTTTATAACGATAAATGTTGAAAGTGTCGAAAAAAGTGAAGCCGTCTGGGAGCTTTGACATATAACAAAACAATTGAGATAATAAACCAGGCATACGAAGTCGCGGGAATCAACTAGTATTAAATAATAGGTAATTTTCTGATAAGCAATAAAGAACCGCATGTAAAAGAACGATATAAATAAGGATGATCTCAGATACTAATTCACGTGAGGGAAGCGATAAAAAAAATGGGCACAATTATATTAATAATATTTATATTTATAAACATTAATCGTGTTTATTGTTATCTATTTAGTATTAGTAACACACAGCTGTGAGTGACTTTGTACACGACGCGACGGTGACGCATATGTCGCACGCAATGCGTGTCCCTATTTGTCCTCTACGATATACCAATGTTAGTTGAGTACAATCGCTAACGCGTCGACCCTGAGGATCTTAAGATATATCTCGTCCATTATTGATACCGCACATTCCTTTCATATATACTAACATTGAGACAAAGCACAAATAGGAGAATTAGGTTTTTTTCCTGTACAATTAACGTAGAAGCAATGAAGGTACAAGATACAGAAAAGTATAAACAAAATAATGGTCAACTAAAAGGGAAGAACAAGGAACTAAATTAATAAGGAAGAACAAATACTAAAGCAGAACCATAGCCACAAAAAATAGATAACAAACACATGAAACTGGGTGATTGAATAACACAGCAATAGACAGAAAATAACATAACAATTATAATGACCTCAAAAGAATGAATAACAAATACGTCGAAAAACAAACACATAAACAAAAACTAAAAACACGAAAGTGACAAAATAACCCCTAAAAAAAGTATCGGATTACCCGCGTCTGAGGGAAAAGCGCAGTGGCTGCTTTAAATGCAGCTGCACAAAAAAAAGTTACAGAAAAGTATAAATGCAATCTGTCATAAATACACAATTTCCAACGCTTGAACACACTTTTTATAATGTTAGCTGTTAACTTCATAAAACTACGTTTAGGTATACTACAAAACAAATTAAAATAATAGTTTCATTTTTTCCTTTGAAAAACGTTCCGAAATAATTTCCATTCATTTCCTGTTGTTTTTTTTTTGTTAACGTAATTGTCACGTGTAACTTTCATAGTCACATTTGTATCACTAAAGTATTTAGCGGGTGTGTTTTTTTTCCATGTGCATAATTGTCAGTTTAGGTCTGAAGAAGAAAATCAGTATTTATTTTGGCGATTTCTTCCTTTTACCATCTCACTAGCAATATGCCTAAAACATAAGGTTATATTAACTTTAAAAAATTATTTAGGGCTTGTAAACGGAATACAAAAAGTAGTTGAAGCAAATTAGCATTACATAAAAATTAAATCCAAAGTTGGTAAGGCTTTTATATACATAAATACGAACAAATTTACTGCGCTACATTGTCCAGAGGCTCTATATAGAAAGGACACAAATACTCAAAAACCCTCAAACTAAAGTTATAGAGTCAGCGAATATTTGTCGCGGTTGGAGAGCCGAGTTCAACAGGAAACAGCAACTATTTCATCGGAAGGATTAAAAAGAATTCAAAACCATATGTGACAAACATTGATGTGAAACACATATGACATGTTTTACACAAACCAGATACAGCTGTAAACGACCGCAAATGAACTGGCTAGCTTGTTCTTATACAAAATGTTAAAAATAAAATAATTGGTTCTAGGAGGTACTGTCGTTATGACTTTATGTTTCACTTTATCACAGTTAGACATGAATAATATTAACTTTTATCTGCAAAATCATCAATGAGAAATAATCTATGATTATATATTATACTAGCTACTGCCCGCGACTTCGTTCGCGTGGAATAGTTACTTTGGGGTTACACTAAGACGCAACGGAAGCTCTCAAAAGGAAAAAAACCTGATTTTAAAACATTCTTCATTGGTGCTGCGCTCCTATTGGTCTTAGTGATGATATATAATAGCCTATAGCCTTCCCTGAGAAAGGAGCTATCTAACACTGAATTAATTTTTCAAATCGGACCAGTAGTTCCTGAGATTAGCGCGTTCAACTAAACAAACAAACAAACAAACTCTTCAACTTTATATATTAGTATAGACTAGTTGTAACCGCGGCTTGAGACTCGTTCGTTACTGATTTCTTAATATAATTATTTGTTACAATAGATAATTGTGTTATGGCATAACAGGCGCGGGTTCGAGTGGTTTAACCGTTGGATATCAATCCAATGTCAGTAAATTGGAAACCCCGGTATGTACCAAAGAATTTTTCGAAGTTCGCATACATTTACTAATTTAAATTGGCAACACTTAATAGCTGACGATGGAGGAAATCGTGAAGAAACTTGAACCTAAGGAATATTCTTGTAGTACCACCGTATGTGGCAAAATGTAGAACTGTAGCTTTCTCCGAATTTGAAATTACCAATACGTCGTTGGCTGGCGTAGTGATTATGCCCATACCTTCCTTAAGGGAGAGGCCTATCGCCCTGTATATCCTCTTAAAGGTTGATGTAGTAATGATGATGATAGCAAAATAGATACTGTGTAAGATATTGTCCGTATTTCAATTTCTAAAAACTTTCTCCATGCACAAACGTAAGACAGACGATAGAATATACTATATATCCAACATCACACTTCTACATATTACTTCTGATATGTTCCAAAATCATGCGTACAATAATTTAGCATAATTAAATTAAAGCTGGATCGTTAAGTTATTTCATTTTCAATTGCTTAAACGTCTGTTCTGAATCTTCAGTTCTATTAAAATGGCACTGTGAGACAAAATTCAGTCCCGAAGAGACTGAATTAACCGATAACCTGAGATAAAAATGACGGTGAATAAATAAAAATCATTCCTTAAACAATTTCACAAGGAGTGATATCACTTGTCAACATGTTCTTGTAATCGTAGTGTGATATTAAACTGTGATAGCCTGTTGTCGTTTTTTACTACGCAATAAGGTTAATATACGCAATAAGCTATTATTGTTTAGCGATAATGGCTAAACTGGTAGTGTATTCAGACACCGCGTCGTTGGACGTAGGTTTGAATCCTAGCAATTCAGTCGCTTTCGATGATGGAAAACATCATGATGGTAGGACTTCTTCCATCCTGGCTATCCAGTTTACCCTTTAGTTGAAAATCTATCGGCAAACACCTGTAGATGTATTCCGGCAAGTGCATTTGAGAAGCGGCTTTTCTAGTTTTAGCGTGTTCCCCATTTTAGACCACGTCGTCATCTATACTAATATTATAAAGAGGTAAAATCTGTCGGCGTTATTACAAAAAAGTTAAATACTCGGTTTAAAAAGTTTTCGAATTAAATGCACCGCGCTCGCCCGAGGCAAGTCCGCGTTATTCTTTTTCGCAAGTCTAACCTAACGTAACTAAAGCGAGACAAAAGAGCAAGATGGCGAACATTCAGCGACCGCGGTGCATTTAATTCGAAACCTTTTTAAAACAAGTATTCAATAAGTATTTAACTTTTTTCTAATAACACCGTGTGAGTTTATGAATTTGTGAGTTTGTGACGTTGTAGGTGGTAATCTCAGGAACTACTTGTTCGATTTGTAAAATTCTTTCAGTGTTATATAGTTAATTTATCAATAAAGGTTATATATCATCACGCTAAGACCAACAGGAGCGGAGCACCAATGACGAATGTTTCAAAATCGGGGTATTTTTCCTCTTGAGAGCTTCCGCTGCGTGTTAGCGTTAGTCCAAAGTAACTATTCCACGCGGACGAAGTCACGTGCAGAGGCTAGTTCAACATAAGGTGAGATTGTGGTCAAAGGCTAAAACCTCTATAAAGTATAATAATAAATTATATTTAAGTTTATACAATTGTGCCATCGCAGTAATAATTATCATGCATATCATCGTGTTGTTTAAGTTTACCTATCATAAAAAGAACACCATCCACTCTTCGTTGATTTTTCCTAAATCGTGTGAATATAGAAGTATTCAAACGAAGAGTAAAGCTATTTTCCGATGAGGGCTATTGAGCCATTATTTTAACCATTCGGTTAGCGGAAACCGCAACTATCGATCAGTCTGGATAGCTACCGCCCTCAGATTAAAAATCTCTCGTCAACCACCTATAGGTATATCCCGGCAGCTGCACTTCAGATCCTGTCCCGTATGGATTTAGCGAGTTTCTCGCAATGGACCACATCGTTATTTAACCTCAGGTGAAATTGGTGTCAAACGCTAAAACCTATACAGTAATAAAAAACCGCCTTCTACAAGCACGTAACTATATCTTCCTGATTTTAACTCACCACGTCTTCCTTAACTCAACATAACTCTTAATTCAATAAATATATTAGATTTTCTTTACTACGACGAATGCCTAGTTCGATTTTTTAAATTACATAAAGACCCTCTTTGTTTTTTACATCTGCATGTAACTCTCACGCCCATTAATAAAGAATTAGCATCCTTATGTTACTTACGATACTTTACACGTCACTAAGTGATGATAACAATGATCTCAGTAATCTTAAATAAATGATGCCAGCTATCACTACGATTTAAGAATAAAAACTATAAAAAAGTGTGTGTGTACTTATGTACACGCGTTAGAAGTTATACTTCTTTGGCATAACAAGATGAAAATCTTTTCAAAAATTTTATCTTTCGCCTTATTCTACGTTTGTAGAAAAAACGACACTAACAATAGAAAAATGATATTTAATACATTGAAAGTTTTAATACAAAGAAACAAAATGTTGACTATACCTAACTTCAGGGTGTCGGTTTGTCGTGAAGGTGTGCGCGCGCATCGTAATAACTTCAGGGTGACGATGTGCGCGCGCATCGTAAAAATTTACTCTCATCATTTTTCCCTAACGCGCCAAAAGAAGTATAACTTCAATAATTATTTGGCAACCGAAATCGAAAGATTCAATGACAATTTTACTTTAGGAAACGGTTCGCTCAAGTATGAAAACAGAATAATGCAATAACAGCTCTGAAATTGACACTTTTAGTATAGTCATAAACTACAACGATTCGAGACATCTCTTGTACAATGAATTTCTCTTGATAATCTAAAAGAAAAACAATATGTAAAACAAACCTGCTTTATCTGCGTTGGAAGCCATCACCCGGAACGTGCCGAAAAGGAGCACCAATAGTTTTTGCGTGCAAATCGGAAGCGATAAGAGCAGCCTGTGAACAAAAGTACAAATAAACATAGTTTGTATAGAAAGACTGAAATCACTGTAAGATCGAGATTTTTAACCAAAATTTCTAAATTTTAAATGTAACGTATCAACTTTTCTTGTATAAGACTTGTATTAGAACGCAATAATTTGAAAACGTTTACAAGTCTAAACAAGACCTTGTTCTCTTTCCTTCAAGCCCCAATACCTCCGTTAGCCAAGATTAAAATACTTTCACAACTCGAATCGATATTTCACTACAAGGTATTTTTGAAGGTGTAGAGCCACGCTGAAGCTATTGGTGGTCTCAGCATTAATGGGTCCGCTCGTCCGGGGTAGTACCACCCTCTCACAGAAAACCGACGTGAAGTAACATTGCTTGCATTGTTGCGTTTCGTTCGGTCAGTGAGAGCGCCAGAGGACCACCTCCCTTTCCCTTCCCTTCTACCCCCCCCCCCCCCCCCATCAACACAGGCTGGCAACGCACTTACGACTCCCCTGGTGTTGCAAGTGTCTATGGACGGTGGTGATCATTTAACATCAGATGACCCACCTGTACGTTTGCCTCCTATGACATAAAAAAATTAAAAAAAGATATTTTCCCTTCATAATACTAAAACATTCAGTTATTTTTACTCTGTACCTTGAACATGATATTTATGTCTCATTTTACCACTTATACAATTGGACAATTGTAAACTAGTAAACTCTATCCGTGTTATTACAAAAACGTTAAATACGCATTGAACTCTTACTTAAAAAAAATTTGATCACAAAAGAGTATCTTACCCTGGTTTACAGATGGACATTATTTTAATTTCAACATTCTCTAACACTTGTCTAGTTGACAGTAGCTTATTCTATTGTTGTATTTAACTGTACCTCTATTTGCCAACAAAATAAGTTTCATAATAAATTATAGATTTCGTGGGTATAATTAATTTGGAAGATGTAAATAAATTGAACAATTTTAGACATTCACAGATAAATTATAACTACTACTATTTGACACTCTTGACACCTGACAGTGTATTTAATCTGTCATTATACTATTGTTCCACCTTACACACTTTCATGTAATATATAAATCTTATATAAATTGCTTATTTTATTTATTGTATACATTTCATAACCAATTTAACGTATCATAAATAAATTTTCTTAATATCTGATCAAAAATATTGGAACATTACATTTTTTAAATTTAAATTTACCTTTTATTACCTTGTTTGAACCTTTAGCTGTCCTTCACTCTAGCACTGACAACGTATATAATGAAAATTTTCATGGTGATAGGTTGAGTAATTACTCATTAGGGAGTGAAAGTGTAACAAACAAACTTACTTTCATATTAGTATTATTAATTAGGCTAACATGAAAACATTTTAGATATTACCAACCTTGTTGCACTATAATAAAAACAAGATCGTAATCTTCTAACTGAATTCAACAGTTGAATACAACTTCAACTTGTTAAAACTAATAATAACAAATTAATTTTGTGACGCGTGTTCAGAATAATTGAACGAAATATGCAAAGAATGAAGTAGTTTCTCAATATACCTATAAAAGGCGATAAAAAATATGAATTAAACAACCGGGATATTACAACTCAATGGCTCATTAATGCTTAATTGAGCAGGAAAATAAAGAGGAAAATTGGTATATTATAGAGGGTTAATTACCTCGAGTTACAACCAAGGATACAAAAATAACATCATGTTAGGGATAAGATTAATATATACAAATAATGTATAGGTAAAATCAGTTTAACGCTTGAATGATCACGTTAATATTAGTCACGTACTAATTATTCAATGAACGGTCATTAAATTTGAATTCAGCATACTGAAATTAGAAACACGAATTTAAAACAAAAAGTTCCTTTTTACTATGAAGGCCTGGTTAAAAATAAATAGTTTTTGTATCATAATAAAAAATATATACTAATTTCCACTAAACACGCAACAATAATTTATCAGAAGACATTGTATCTCGAATCTGTTATACTTAACTGAACATTAGTTTTATCCACCTAAATCCTAACTAATATTGTAATTTCGAAAGTGAGTTTGTTTATTTGTTAGGCTTTCACGGCTCAACTACACAACCGATCTTCATGAAATGTTTGCATACGTGTCATAAGAACTACAGAAAACGACAGATACCTTCCAAACAGAAAAAGTGTACTGGTCCCGAGGTATAGGTTCAATCTAGATTACAGCGAGCGAAGTTGCGAGAAAAGCTAGTAACATATAGACGGTACAAGTATAAGGAGATATATTTCATTCGACACGCTTAAAAAAAGTGGGTGTGTCGTTAAGACACACGAAAGAAGTGAAACTTTTGTATTACACGCAAACATTTTAATTTTAAAAAAATATAACAAAAAGCCAACGTCATACAGTGTTCCGAGGTGATCACTCATCCAAGTACTCTGACCTCGCCCGACGTTACTTAACTTCGATGATCAGTCACCGGTGTTTTTAACACCACCCGACAGAGTGTTTAGCTACTCCAAAAAGGTTGCCGAGCAGAATTTCGAAGCCCTATCATAAGTAGTTCTACTTCAATTACTTTACGAACGAATTGACTTTAACATTATATGTATAGTAAATGCACTTCTGAGTAAAGAGATCTCATTCAAACAGCTCGTCTCGAAGAACCAAAACGTAAATCCCAAAAGGAGGTTTATAATACTTGTTGAACTGTCATAGAAATTTCTCATGACCAGGAATTAATTCAAGAACACGATACTCAGTAATAATGAATAGTAACAAAATTATTTTTACCATTATTTGTGTAAATTTTTATTGTTAACGAGCCACTTCCGTTCATTTATGTTTCGTGTAAAACTGATAATTTAACGAGTCTGCTCCGAATTAGGCTGTGCACGTAAAAAAAATGTTATAGCGAAGTGGCATGATAAATAGGCGAAAAAAAACTTTATATACTGTATCTTATGATATCAATTACAATTTTCCCGGATATTTATGTAAACAATAAATATTTGATTCTAAATAAAACACTTACATTCGATTACCCGGTGCAACACGCAACTTAGTTCAAGAGCAAATCTACGTCACGCAAACGTAATTTTATTTCACACTGATAGAAATCAAACATCGACTGTTTTATACACAACTAGCAGGCCCGGCGGATGTTATCGCGCCCTGATAATAAAGAAAAACTTTGACTAATTATATACCAAAACCTTCCTCATGAATCACCTACTGGTGAATAACGCACGAAAATCCGTTCAGTAGTTTTTGAGTTTATCGCGAACAGACAGACAGACAGACGTGGCAGGAGGCTTTGTTTTATACTACGTATGATAACAATTATTTAACATGTATTTTTAGTTTTAATGACTACATATTTTGTTTTGATTTGTAGTCAGCCAGGCACCCGTACATAAAATATGTCACGCTAAATGTTACTCTTTAGAACCCTTCTCCTTTTCTAATAAAAAGTGCTTTTCTTGAAGGATATGACTAATCTCCACTAACGCGATCAGAGCCACGAGTAAGAGCTAGTAGTTTATACAGTATGCAAATTATCACTAAATTTTCAAGACTACAATACACATCCAAACTGCTGAGAATGATAACATATCTTATTAATTTGTGTAAATGTAACAAAAAAACAATCACGGAAGCTAGACACTCTGAATTCGAATTGTTATCATAAAGTATTGTTCTTGGCAGTTCATGGTACAATAAATTGTTACTAATATCTGTTTTATAGGCGCACATAACATAAAAACTATTAAACCGCTTTTATAATTTTTAACTGAATGATAGCTTAAGAATTTAGATGAAATCGGCTTTAACCCTTACAGGACCATAAGATGTACAAGACTAAATATGCCAATACAACACAATATTTTAGCTATTGTGGGTGTAAAGTAAGAGAATATCACCAGAAATATATAATAATAATATAATAATACTACAACAAATACACCTGATATGGACCAGAGGGAAAAATATTTCCCTTTAGATGATGTGCAATCTTTAGGTACTTGTGCTAAAATATTCTGCAGTTTACTGTATTATTATATAAAATTATACTTACCAAATAATATAAAACACGTGACAAAATACAGTTATTTTATTTTCTCAAGTCCAAAACACTTTCAAGATATTATTAGTTCAGCCCGCGAATGTTTTGGTTTTGGCGCAATAAAGTTTGACTTTTTAACCGACTTCAAATAAAGTAAATTTTCAAAAAAAAGTATTAACCGACTTCAATATCAATCAAAAACCCATAAGGCACTAAAAAGCGGAAAATAAATAGTTTATCAAATTAACCAAATTAAATAAAACATATGAATATGTGTGCTACCTAGAGATGTATTGGAAGTCGGTGCCAACCGAAATTTCAAATTTGTTCCAGGTAGAACTGTATTACAGAGACGCGAGAGTGGACTTAAACTTTGTACCTATGATATGATTTTCGGTTCGCACCGACTTCCAATACATCTCTAGGTAGCACACATATTCATATGTTTTATTTAATTTGGTTAATTTGATAAACTATTTATTTTCCGCTTTTTAGTGCCTTATGGGTTTTTGATTGATATTGAAGTCGGTTAATACTTTTTTTTGAAAATTTACTTTATTTTTCCATTTTTAGTGTACATAAATATATTTTGCTAGCAGTGCCCGCGAACTCCGTTCCACCTTAAGTATATTAAAATATGCGCATTTTTGCGGTATGGTATGCGATACGGTTTCAATTGGTTGTACAATAAGTAACGTTTGGTACGAACGCAACCTTATCAATAATCCGCGATAGTTTCTACCACCAACTCGGCTACCATCGCTTCACACATAATACACCTTAAGTAATGTAATTACAATGCTTGCGTCATGTTGCAACACAGCAACGAACATAAGCACAATAGGCTCCTAAGAATTGAAGAGTTTTTTTATAATATTGGTGGCAAACGAACATACGGGTCACCTGATGGTAAGTGATCACGGCCGCCCATGGACACCTGCGACACGAGAGGAAACACAGATGCGTTGCCGGCCCTTAAGAAAGGAGTAGGCTCGTTTCTTGAAATTTTCTTACTTTGTCACGGATCCCATAATCAGAACCTAACCAAACTCTCATCAAACTACCCTTGAAGTACGTCCTTTCCAATAAAAAATGAATCATCCAAAATCGGTTAGCGTGATATTGAGTTATTCGTCTATTTGTCGTGTACATACTTAATGCAAATTTAAAACTTATACGGTTTTGCATTTTCTTACTTTGTCACGGATCCCATAATCAGAACCTAACCAAACTCTCATCAAACTACCCTTGAAGTATGTCCTTTCCAATAAAAAATGAATCATCGAAATCGGTTAGCATGATATTGAGTTATTCGTCTATTTGTCGTGTACATACCTAATGCAAATTTAAAACTTATACGGTTTTGCACTGGATGCCGTTGTCGGAACTGGACCAAATTAAAATGGGACCCCACGGGAAGTACCAGCTTCCAAATAAAAAAAGAATAATCAAAATCGGTTCATCCAGTCCAAAGTTATGAGGTAACAAACATAAAAAAAAAAAAAAAAAAAAAAAAAAAACATACAGACGAATTGATAACCTCCTCCTTTTTTGAAGTCGGTTAAAAAAGGAGGAGGTTATCAATTCGACTGTATTTTTTTTTTAATGTTTGTTACCTCATAACTTTGGACTGGGTGAACCGATTTTGATTTTTTTTTTTTATTTGAAAGCTGGTACTTCCCGTGTGGTCCCATTTCAATTTGGTCCAGTTCCAACGATGGCATCCAGTGCAAAACCGTATAAGTTTTAAATTTGCATTAATTATGTAAACGACAAATAGACGAATAACTCAATATCACGCTAACCGATTTCGATGATTCATTTTTTATTGGAAGGGATGTACTTCAAGGGTAGTTTGACGAGAATTTGGTTAGGTTCTGATCATGGGATCCGTGACAAAGTAAGAAAACCTTCATGAAACGAGCCTACTCCTTTCTTAAAGGCCTGCAACGCATCTGTGTTTCCTCTCGTGTCGCAGGTGTCCATGGGCGGCCGTGATCACTTACCATCAGGTGACCCGTATGTTCGTTTGCCACCAATATTATAAAAAAAAAAACACTTCAATTCTTAGGAGCCTATTGTGCTTATGTTCGTTGCTGTGTTGCAATATGACGCAAGCATTGTAATTACATTACTTAAGGTGTATTATGTGTGAAGCGATGGTAGCCGAGTTGGTGGTAGAAACTATCGCGGATTATTGATAAGGTTGCGTTCGTACCAAACGTTACTTATTGTACAACCAATTGAAACCATATCGCATACCATACCGATAGATACCATACCGCAAAAATGCGCATATTTTAATATACTTAAGGCGGAACGGAGTTCGCGGGCACTGCTAGTAAAATATATTTATGTACACTAAAAATGGAAAAATAAAGTAAATTTTCAAAAAAAAAGTATTAACCGACTTCAATATCAATCAAAAACCCATAAGGCACTAAAAAGCGGAAAAGAAATAGTTTATCAAATTAACCAAATTAAATAAAACATATGAATATGTGTGCTACCTAGAGATGTATTGGAAGTCGGTGCCAACCGAAAATCATATCATCTACATAGGTACAAAGTTTAAGTCCACTCTCGCGTCTCTGTAATACATTTCTACCTGGAACAAATTTGAAATTTCGGTTGGCACCGACTTTCCAATACATCTCTAGGTAGCACACATATTCATATGTTTTATTTAATTTGGTTAATTTGATAAACTATTTATTTTCCGCTTTTTAGTGCCTTATGGGTTTTTGATTGATATTGAAGTCGGTTAATACTTTTTTTTGAAAATTTACTTTATATTGAAACAAAGACTAAGTTACTCTCAACAATATGCTTTATGACTTCCTATTATATGTTATTGTAAACCCAGTACTTTAGCAGTGATGTGTGTTCATACAAACAAACAGAGAGACAAATAGACCGACATTTCTAAAAATGTATTTTATTACTTATTCCTAGACATCTGCAACAATTTTTTTTCACGAAAATCGAAAAAGTACAGACACGTTAGATCTAATTTTTTAAATTTTCTAGCAAGGTCTTAACAGCTTCACCGGACTACATGTTAGATCTACATTCTTATTATATGTATAGATATTATACACTCCTGGATAATATTACAAAGGTAAACCATAGTGCAATAAATTAGTTTACCACTGTGCATGTCGGCGCTACGGATCGTCGGACGTTTCGATTTTCAGAATATGTGACAATACGGACACTATTATGGATAGGAACAATGGTTGTTTATAGACATGAGACCGGAATTTTGATGAACCGCTTGATGCGGCGAACCGCGACATAACGGTGCAATTATATGCGTTATATTTACATACCACATACAATACTTTATAAGTTATCGATACAGATGGAATTTTAACAACAAATTGATTTCATTGAAATTTGTCGTAAATTCACAGGTCAAGAAAAAAAAAATTTTTTTTTGGGTTTCTGTTCTCTTGCTTAAATTCTGATTCTAGACATTGAAAAACACTTAAATATTCATATTTATTTCATAAAGTTTGCTTTGGTCTGATTTAAGACGATAAGTATGATTTAATTTATTTCATAAACAAAAGATTACTACTACATCTGAACGAATTTAAAGACAACATGGGGGCCTACTCCGAGGAACAAGGAGAACGTTTTCACCAAGATGTGATGGACTTTGAACGGCGATATCAAGGGCAGTACAACGAGAATATGATGGGAGATTACATTTGGGGTTTAATACGAGAGAGCTCATACGAGCATAAAAGAAATACGAAAAATATTCACTTTTAGACATTAGTTTCTTGTTATTTTACATCTATATGTTATTGTTTATCACAAATCTTGAATAAAAAAGACTCTTGTATCTAAAAAAATGTTTTCTAATTACAATTTACCGTGGAAAATTTACCGTGGAAGTGTAAAAAAAATATAAAAACCAATAATTTTTACCAAAAAATTGTTCTAGTTTCTACAAAAGTAAACTTTAATCGGGAAAAAAAATTTTTTCCTTATTTTTGTCGTAGGAGAAACCAAAATTTAACATGTAGAAGTTAGACCCAAAAATCGTGTTGACCGGTGTTATGTATGTTATTTATCTCATTAAGAATATATACTAGGACGTGTAGTATGAGTAGTTGCCAGAACATTGGTATCTGTCACAGCATCTTGCCTGAACAATGTATGATTTGGTCATCAGCGACTCTCCCGATGGAGCTAGAAAGATTAGGGAACAATGGGGCAGATAGGTTCGGTGGAATAAAAGGCGCTAAAAATAAAACAAATGAAAAAAAAATCTCATAACAACTAGTTCTTTGTTGTGCGCAATTTTAATTTGTGATAAGTTATAAGATACTAGTGGTCCCGGCGGACGTTGTCCTACCTTGATAATAAACGAAAATCTAAAATTCAACCGCAGTTCCACCTACCGGGTCCAATTGTGAATCTAAACCATTCTCGGATCCAATGGAAAACGCACACAAAATTTCATCAAAATCGGTCCAACCGTTTAGGAGGAGTTCAGTGACTGTGTATACACGTACAGAAGAAATTTATATATAAAGATTTATTGCAATCATATACTTGTACCGAATACTTTTAATCTACGATAATTACCCATCGTAATCGTTAATTGATAGGTCAAACGAGCGTCTCAAATAACAAATTATTTTTTAACAATATGTAAAAGATAAAAGTGCTTACTAGGGATTATCCTTACTAATATTACTGTGGATTATCCTTACTCTTAGGAATTAAGACATACAGTCCAATCCGAATGAAAACTGAATAAGAGAGAAAGCTCTATGAGCTCTATAATTATCAAGTCCCATCATTTTAACCCTCTACAAACTCCATAAGTGAGGAATAGAAATCTCCTATAAGCGAAAATCACTTTTCACTCGTGGACCTCTAACTTAGACTGCTAACTCTACAAATGACAGTAGAGTATATTTAAAACCTGCTAATTATGAGTCATTATTAAATTTGTATATAAGAACTAGCGGGCCCCCCAGACGTTGTCTCGCCCTGATTATAGAATAATCCTTGACAAATTATACATCAGAATGTACCTCGTGAATCACTTTATCCACTGGTGAAAACCGCATGGAAATCCGTTTATTAGTTTTTGAGTTTACCGCGAACAGACAGACAGACAGACAGATAGACGCGGTAGGAGACTTTGTTTTATACTATTTAATGAAAATATACATGTGTACATAAACCTTCTGGCAGACATTCTCTAAAAGATATCGAAAACTTTATGAAATTCCGTTCGATAGTTTTAAGGAAGTAAGATAATACACGGACGCGAAAAACGAAAAATATTTCAAACATTACATTTCAAAACAAGCCAAATCCAATTTTAGCCGTTTCTAATATTTTACGTTATTTTTCAAATTTTGTACATGTAAATTTATGAAGATCGTAAAAAAACACTAAAACCTTATGAACCTTGCGAAACTTAAAACTGAACGATTAAAATTGGATTTAGCTCATTTTGAAATGTAACGACTCATTTATAGACTTATACGAGTTTAACTGGCTACTGCACTTATGTGCATCCAACCAAAAAGTAATGCAGTCATCAGTTATCATCATTACATAGTATAAAACAAAGTCCCCTACCGCGTCTGTCTGTCTGTCTGTTCGCGATAAACTCAAACACTACTGAACGGATCTTTATGCGGTTTTCACCAGCGGATAAAGTGATGCACGAGGAACATTTTGGTATATAATTTGTCCAGGTTTTTTTTTATAATCAGGACGGGACAACGTCTGCCGGGACCGCTAGTTAAAGTATAAAACATAAAGGGCTGTATTTTAAAGATTTGTGTTTGTAGATTGCAAGACAGCAGGAGCAATTCTACTCTGAAGCAGAAATAATTGTGATGATGGCACTTTCCTAATTCAAACATGTTACTTTCTACCACTCATAAGTACATAAAAAAAGCAGACCCTTTTTATTTATTCATCACAATATACTTCAAATCCACATGTGTCTTTTCAATCTGTTAAAATAATTAACTACATTTAACTGAGTATATATTTACAATCATTCAATTGTTCCACTCAACAGGCACATGACAAAAAGATGAGCTAACACATAAGTTCTATGCTTATATTATTCACATACATATTTGCATGACAATTACTTCCCAAATGAGGTCTGTCAAAGCAAAGAAGAATTATTATATTGTTTACATACGCCTAAACTATTTTTTGACCCGACTTTGTCTGCGAAGTCAAGTTTTTGATTTATTCTGTATAAAAACTGGTCTACATCCTGCTCGTGGTTGTAGGTTAAATCTATGCCAGATTTTACTGATACCAGTTCAGACTTAGTCATAAAAAGGCAACAAAAAGAAAAGGTTTTTGTTTATAAACTTTTCTATAGGGTGGTTTTGTACCAAAATTATTTAATTATTTATTTGGAAATACTATACTATAATACCATAGTTATCCTTTAGAACATATTTCTCAGACTATTTATTTTTACAGGTGCTTATTAATGTTAGCATATTTTCTGATAAAGAATAATTAATTACCTTCGTATTTCATTTACTTGTTCTCGTTCTGGTAATTCCACTGCTGTGAATAATTGCATTTCACCTTCACGCCCGAATACACCGCCAGGTATCTTCCTACAAGAAAAACTCATTTTGAAATGTATTTGAAGTGTCTGTTATTCTTTTTTATGGATTATTATGTTTATTATGGAATATTTATTTAAGTTGAATCACAGTAACTGCACAAAAAATAGGCAACTACATACATAAATAAGAGAACTTTATAGGGATTTGTGTATAGTAATAGATTGGGTTTTTTTTTGAGTTATATAATCCAATAACGTCATAAAAGTTTGGATTCAAAACACGCTGCTACAAGCCAGTCGTACTAAAAACATTAATCTACTTTTATACTGAAATTTCCTTTAGTTGTGCTAAAAATTTATGGAACTGTTAGTATTTAATCTACACTAATATTATAAACTGAATAGTTTGTTTGTTTGGTTAAATGCACTAATCTCATGAAGTACTGGTCCAATTTGAAAAATTCTTTCGGTGTTAGAGAGCTCATTCATCGAAGAAGGATATAGGCTATAGATCATCTCGCAAAGACTAATAGGAGCGGAATATGACAAATAAACAGAATGTGTCAAAATCGTTCTTTTTTCCTCTTGAGAGCTATCACTGCTTGTTAGTGTTAGCCTAAAGTAACTATCCCATGCGGACAAAATCGCGGGAACATCTTGTAAATTATAAAGATTTTAAACCGTTAAAGGTTTTGATACAAACCATCCCTAGTTACTACAAAATATTTGTTTTATAAGGATTCACTATCATAATGCAAAATTATTAATTAAATATTAATTGATAAATTAAATATTTCCTCAATTGATTTAGATTGATATATTATCTGTAAATACTTTGATAAAATAAAAGGTTTCATTATATTATGTTTATCAATGAAGATAATAGGACAACCTTTTAATACCAATTGTCATGTGTTTTTAATTTCCCATATAGATAGCCTATATGTCAAAATTATATCTTAGGTGTTAGAGTAACAGTTCAGTTACAAAATCAAACTTTAGACAATTTACTTAAGTTTTAAATTAAATAATGCCATATTGAAAAAAAAGTGTGTGTGTACTTACACGCATTAGAAGTTATACTTCTTTGGCGTAACAAGATGAAAATCTTTTCAAAAATTTTATCTTTCGCCTTATTCTACGTTTGTAGAAAAAACGACACTAACAACAGAAAAAAGGTATTTGATACATTGAAAGTTTTAATACAAAGAAATACAAACAACAAAGAAACAAAATGTTGACTGTAGCTAACTTCAGGATGTCAGGTTTTCGTAACTTTGTGCGCGCGCATCGTAATAACCTTCAGGGTGTCGGAGTTTCGTGACGGTGTGCGCGCGCATCGTAATAACTTCAGGGTGTCTGTATTTCGTGACGGTGTGCGCGCGCATCGTAATAACTTCAGGGTGTCTGTTTTTCGTGACGGTGTGCGCGCGCATCGTAAAAATTTACTCTCATCATTTTTCCCTAACGCGCCAAAAGAAGTATAACTTCAAAAATATTCATATGGGTATAGATATGTAAAAAAAGTCGTAGCAGGCATAAGGACTGCCGAAAGAAGTGAAAACACAAAACAATGAAATAACTGTGTTCCGTTTTGAATTTTTAACATTAGTGTGAGTTTCATATCTATTGGTATTGAAAGCAATAATTATGTACATTTTTATAAAGTGTATTAATCAATAAAACATATAATTTCTAAATGTAAATATTACATGTCGCTATACCACACATCGCTAGTCTGATGCAAGCCTCGAAAGAGCAATACGTAGCATGTCATTACAGGAAATTATAAATTTATCTCCTGCTAAAAATACCGCTCAACATGCCTAAAGCAGTTTTCACTTTAAAAATATTCATATGAAGAAAAAAAACAGAAATGTGGATGTAGTATAACAATAAGTATTCCTTGAAAGAGCATATTCATAATATATCACAAGTGCAGATACTTTCTGAATTAACATTTTAGGCTTGAATAAATTAAATGATAAAGAATTACAAATTTTATTAACTGATATGTGTAAATTCATCTGCATTGTTTATAATCTTAACAATATATATTATGTATAGAGGAAAAAATATTTAAAAAAGCAAGAATGTACTTTGTACACAATGTTATCTTTTTACCTGCCCTCTTTTAGGCATGCTCACAGTACCACTTACCCCAGATCAACATGGAACAGAATAATGGTACATGCATAATAAATAATAGTTTAAAAAAACATGCTTTCATAAAAAATCCAACTAAAAAACAGAAAATAAAATTTAATAAATTTGGATTAAGAATAGTGTAAATTAGAAATAAATGTATATTTTTGTAAAAAGTGACAAAAAAATGATAAAAATACTGATATCTGGAGGTGCTGATATTAACATGCAACGCGTCACTGTTAAAATTTTATTTTCTGTTTTTTAGTTGGACTTTTTATGAAAGCGTGTTTTTTTAGTTTTTTTAAACTATTATTTATTTTTTACTTTTTAGTTAAATTTTTGTAACTTTTTTTTCGGATTATTGCATTGTCATCGACCTTTGACAGGTGTGCAAAGTTTGAATTACATCTGATTGTTCAAAGTAGGACAAAATCGAGCTCAAAGGGGACGGTCACAAACATACATTCATACAGGTGAAGCTAATAAAAGCGTGATAAAAAAACCATAGTTTTTTTTTAAATTTCAATAACTATATTAAATGTAGATATTGTGATATAATTTTTTTTTCTACATAAGGAGAAAACATCCCAGAAGTAAAACTAATGAAATTGATCAAAATGTATCCAGTAGTTTGAGTGACCCTTGCACAACTACAGACCTCTATCATTTTATTTCTGTAATAATACATATATATATATAGAAGATATTTTAAATATATATACAAGATATTTTAAAATATTCATTATTATAAACCAGAACTAAGCAGTAGGGAATATATGGGAAACTTTCAAAACAATTTATATTTTATTATTTATTTATATTATATTATCGATTTATATCTCTAAGAAGTCATTTTTAACAAAATAATCGGTACAGTAATATTTGATCTTTTTTTATTAGATTGACTTCCATTGCTATAACACCAACCCTTTGTCACTAACAAATATAATCAATTACTATTTTACTCAAGCTCTTAAAATCACAAAAAAAAATTTTCACAAATAAAAGTTTATATGTGAGTTATTATTATATATATAATTTATACATATTACTTATACATGAAAGGCACTTACCTTAAGAACTTTTTTAAGACACTAGCTATGGTATAGACTGAATAGTTGTCTACATTGACAAGTCTTCCGGTTTGGAGAAAATGTATTAGCTTTTTCATAGCACCCTGATGACCAGGCGCTCTGAACACATCGCGGCGCAGCGGTGCTTCTTTATTCAACTTCAATATCAGCACCTGAATACCGTTCACAATTTATTTACCATGATAACACTATAAAACACAACATCAACACAATATTTCACTTCAACACAGAATCATTATCAATATTTTAGAGAAAAACCATTAATAATAATTATAAAACTTCCAGATACCACTATTATGCATAAGACTATCATCCTGTTTCCATAGGTACTGAAGATATTGAACAATTAAATAATTTCAATTGCTTTTCGAAGATACTAACGAGCAAAGGCCCCGGTATGTCCTCCTTGCAAACTTCATGCAATGGAACACCGAATTTAACTTTTTCAAGTCTTCTAGGATACGGCAGAGAATTAGGATGCCCGCAAGACGTAACCACATTGCTCAATGTAGCTGCTCGACGATGCATCCTTCTTGCCCAATTGCTCATCCTGACGGACCCGGAGGGGTTTTTAGTATATAAACTAATACAATTGTATCACGGAGTGCATTTTGTAACGTCGTTTGACTAATCGTTCATTTATTTTTTATTAAAAACATTAATCCCCATGGTTCATATCCTTTTTAACAACTGGAACAACTTCCCACAGAGTACCAAATACCAATACCGACTCACTGTCTATCAATATCAATCGCTAACGCTTCAGGCTATTATAAATAGAGATGCGCATAGAAGCGATTTTTTGTAATTAATTATTTATTATATTATATATCTACAACGGTGTTATTTAAACTATTGTCAACCGACATGTTATTTTTCAAATATTTCAAATACATTTAGATCAGAACTGTCTTTTTCCAATCTTTATTATTAAATAAATTAATTTCTAAAAGTTATTCTCTTTACTTAAAACCTAAATTGAGAATAAAAAACTAAAATCAGAAGCAAATTTAGCAAAAGAGTTTTAAGAGTAGTATTATAAATTTAATTGTAATTGAACACAATTATTTGTTTATTTTGTCCTTGCTATAAACTCCGTGTATGAAATAATGAAGCCACAATATAAAGGCATGAATTATATTTATGCTGTCAATAGCAGCAATGCCGATAATCATATAAGTAATGAATAGTAGATAGATAACATATATTGTATGACTTAGAACCAAGAATTTATATTGTTATTTATACGCATCAATGTCGACTAGGCATATTCACTTGAGAGCGACTAGGTTTAGTGTAGTTCCAATATTCAACCTCGTCGTGATTTAACATCAGTTGAGATTGTAGGCAAATGCTAAAACCTATAAAGTATAGGACAAACTAAAAATAGAAAAATGAAGAAAAATAGCAGAATTAATGAGTAACAAATAACATTTTTTGAAGTGAAACTTCTTTAGAATCGTTGTGATTTCAAACCGGATGCAACGGAAAAAACGACAGGTAAGAAAAACAAATACAAAAATGTGTAGGATGAAGCCGGCAATGAATGAGACAAAAATATACATACTAAGTGAAACTTCTTTAGAATCGTTGTGATTTCAAACCGGATGCAACTCCCGTCTTCTAAGCATAGTCGCCTGTAACTAGCGAGCCAGAGCGAGAGAGCAAATGTCGGTGCGTATGAATATTGCACACTGTTTAATACTTGCTTGTATTTGAGCATTTAACGTGTATTAGTATATGTGAAAAGTACGTAAGCTAATACTACTGTACACTGTAACATATGTTAAATACAATATAAAATATCTTTTAAAATTAATCAAAATACTTTCATTTTTAAACAAATACACTTTGTAATTATTCTAATCTTGTTATATATATTCATCTCATTCTTTTGTCGATTTACTGACGTTTCACCTCTATCGTGTGTGAATCGCACACACACCTTTTTTTTAAATACTAGACGACCCAGTCAATTTCGCCTCACCTACAATTTACCTGTATACCTAAAAATGCATTGCTGTTTGTTGGTCTCGTTAAAACTAAGAAACGCTCTGAATTTTCTATCTTACATCATCATAATCAATAACTATGTCCACTGATTTGAAAGAGGATAACTGTCCCATAAAAAAATTTGGAATGGTTGCGTTAAGATAATCGATATCTTTTTTTTTTAATACGCAAATAATGCTCGTTTGCTCAGACAGTTATACTTTTTAATTTTTGCACTATGTCCAAAAAACTACGCAAAATAAGCTTTTCTTTCCAGTCTGTAAAACAATAGAAAGCTCTAGATAATGTGATGCATCCGACCGAGGTGTCAACTATGACTTTCCCTTTTTTAATGTCTAACAATTACTTTAATTTAATTAAATGGGGTGATTGTGCAGGTTTACCCAAAATCATAACGTCATGTTGAATGACATCAATTTTTTTTTTATATATTCCTTTGGTTAACACTTGGTTTTCATAACCTGATTCGTTTATTTCAACAATCTTTGCGAAATACTATTTTTGCTATACCAATGATTGGTTGTTATATTTTGTAGCTATTTCATTTAAGAAAGAAAATATAATATCGCTTTTATTTTGTTGCAGTGCGTTTTTAGGTCATTATAATTATAGCAACAGTTATCGGGGTGCGAAATATAATCATGGATTACGCACTTAGTGTGCTAAGTAAAATTTGCAATAATATGCATCTTTAAGTATTCGCATCTCTGTGGTATATGTATACTAAATTCTATTGTATAGGGATGCTCATCCGAAATAAATATCGATATTTCAATTGATACAATACATCGCATTGTTATATCGATGTTAAACGATATATCAAACAAAAATATCGATATTTTGGATAAATCGTAAAGGTTCATATTTCATTAATTAATACTAAGATGTACCTAAAAAGAAGAAAAATTAAGGCCCCCTATTAAGAATTTGAAAAGCAGTCAGTATTACGACAAGTACTATTTTTTTTTCTCGATATTTCTAATTTAAATCTTCCATAAGTATTACACTCGTGAACATATTTAGAGGAAATTTTTGTTGTGGGGGACAGCAGCTGAGGTGGACACCATATTCCTATTAAAAAAACGACCAATTCGAGCAATTTATAATATGAGGCCTCGCGAATCATTAAAGACTAAGTTTCAGGAATTCGGTATCTTAACTTTGCGCTCCCAATATAATCTTGATGATTTAATGTATGTCCGCAAAAACTTAGATATGCTGGATCTAGTAAAAGATTAACATAATTTAAATACTAGAAACAGCAATAAATTGGACATTCCATGCTTCAGGCTTATTAAGTCCAAAAACAGTTTTTTAGGTAATAATGTTAGGTTTTATAACAAAGTCTCAAAACACATTATCGATTTGCCGGATAGAGAGTTCAAGAACTATGTCAAGCGGGTTTTAAAAATCTAAAGGCTATTATAGGGTGGACCAATATCTGAACGATTGTGACGTCTGGAAATGACGCCCCTCTCTGTGCATCCACTAATAAGAAAGAAGAAAGAAAGAAAGAAATACTTTATTGTTGGAACAACCATACAATTAAATTAGATTACACACTAATTAGACAGAAAAAAAAAATACATTTTAAAAATGAAAAATAGATGTCCAACAATTGGCGAACCCATTCAGCAAAAATCTGCAATACTGTAAGTAGTACTGCAGCGCTGATTTTCAATGGGAGCCTATATATGATGATAAACAGACGTTAATGTCAATACAGAATTAGAAACGAACAAACAAATAACACAGACGCACGTAACACGTCACGGATGGCCATACTAAAGAGATATAACAACTGTAACCACAAATTTAGGATTAAACAAAAACAAATATAATTTTAGAAGAGAAAAAAAAAGTAAATAAACACAATACACACCAATAAACAGAGCTTACAATAGAATACTACTACTATTCACATACATTATACGTCACTCTAATTACTGAATTTGAAATTGCAATAGATAATGCTTATATGAGAGTTTAAAGCTAAGTTTACTCTTTTTGGATCGACATGGCGGTGGGATGTTGTTCCAACAACGAGTGGCGGCATATTTAAATGACCCTCTAAAAGCGGTAGTTCTATGGAGAGGTATCGATAATGGGTTAGTCATGGAGCGAGAACATGAAAAATACGTGTGCTTATCTTGTCTCCACTCTAACTTGTCATACAGATATTTTGGGTTTTTGGTTTTAATCAGCCCAAAAAGTAACGTAGCCATGTGTAACTCGCGTCGTGCCGCCATTTTTAGGACATTTGCGTCATTCAAAAATGGTGTAATATGTCCACGGCGCGGGACATCGAAGCAAAATCTGGCACAAGCATTCTGCACACGCTGGATGGAACGATCAGTACGTGATAATAAACAAGGACCATACACTGTATCACAGTAATTTAGTCTCGATAGAACTAGACTGTCAACAAGTAGCTTTCTCAATGTGATACTAAAATACTGTCTAAAGCGATACAGTACTTTTAACCTATAAAAGCAGTTTCTAATAACATTATTTATGTGCGACTCAAAACGAAGTTCCGGGTCGATGAGTAATCCCAAATTACGAATTATATCAACCCTATTTATATTCTTGCCCATAATCTTTATCACTGGATTGGCGGATATAATATAATTAATTTGCATCTTGCTTCCTAGAACCATGAATTTGGATTTGGTGGGATTGAGGACCAATGAGTTTTGCTCAGACCAGGATATTACTCTACTGAGATCCTCATTAATTTTATGAACGGATGCCCCGAGTTCATCACCCTTAAAAGACATGTATAGTTGTAGATCATCCGCATACATATGGTATTTACAATCATGCAAACAGTGGATAATGTCGGCACTGTATATAATGTACAGTAAAGGTCCAAGAATAGATCCCTGTGGAATTCCTCGAGTTACAGGTCTGAGGGAGGAAGCAACCGAAGATCCATTTTCTTTTCTTATTTCAACATACTGTGAGCGATTAGCTAAATAACTGTGAAACCATTTGATAGTATTTTGGTCGAATCCATAGTAACGTAGTTTAGCTAATAATAAATGTATGTTGATTGTATCAAAAGCTCGTGAAAAATCGAGCAAAACAAGAAGAGTTCCCTTCCCCCGATCTCGTGCCTCAAGAACATTGCTCACAACGTCTAATAAAGCCGTAGTGGTACCACGTCCATGTCTGAAACCCGATTGAAGATCCGGTAGAATACTGTTACTTTCAAGATATTCTATAATTTGGGTGTACACAACTCGTTCCAGAATTTTTGACAAGCAGGGAAGGATACTTATTGGACGCAGTTCATTGAAATTTTGTGGGTTACTATTTTTCTGTATTGGTCGAACAATTGAACATCGCCAAAGATCTGGAAATGTGTTTGTACTGATAGACACGTTAATAATGGATGTAATAGCTGCCAAGGTTTCCGGAAGTGTGAGCCTTATCATATCCTTAGATATGCCATCAGTTCCCTGAACATTTGTCGTAATATTCTTGATTATATTAAAAACAGTTATTTTATCAACAGTCGTAAGTGCAAATTTTGACGGCCCATATCTATTGTATTCAAAAAATGTCAACTGTGAGATGGTTACATTATGGTTTCCAGGAACATCAAGGAAGGCATCATTTATCCTTTCAGGATCATGAAGGTGGTCAGGGAGGATACTTTCTTGGCTTGGCACGTATACATGGGATTTTAAATTTTTCCATAGCAATTTGGATTCTGTAATGTTCTCATTAATATGTTTGGTGAAGTAAGCTTTCTTTTCATTTTGTAAGGACTGTTCAACAAGCCGCTTTAGTTGAAGATAATAGTTTTTATGGGAGTCCAGTTTTGTGCATCTATACTGGCCACGAGCTTTATCACGTAGTTTACACATTAGTTTTATAGTCGGTGTTATCCAAGGAGTAGGCACACTGCGAAAGAACTTGCGTTTAGTGGCAGCATGAACATCAAACAAATGTTTTATGTAAATGTTGAATAATGGCACCATAATGTTAACATCATTAAGGTTGCATATAGAGTCCCATGGCATCCATTCGAGGTCGCGTTGAAATAAATCAAGTACAATGTCTTGAAACGGTCGATACACCACTAGTCTCCTAGCAGGCTTGTCTTTCTTCACGACTAATTGGCAAGTAATAAATGCGTGATGTCCTAAATCTTTTATGTGATGGACAGAAAGGTCTCTGTAACCGATATCGGTGCATATAACGTCAATAAGAGAATAACTGTCATTTACAAAATGTGTTGGTGTAGTCACTATTTGATTGAGTCCGCAATGATCTACAAACTCCATAAGCCGCTTAGATTTACTGCTACCAACATCTAACAGATTGACGTTAAAATCCCCAAGTAGGATAATGTTATCGTAAGGGGCGAGAGCGATGATACTCAATGTGATGGAGTCTAAAAATATATCAAGATCCATCCAGGGCGGGCGGTAAGCAGTACCAAATAGAAGTGTTTTTCTATTCAAATTAAGGCTCATCCACAGTTGCTCAACTTCCTGGTTTCCCGGGTGTAGCCGAACGCGTGCTTTAAAACCTGATTTAATATAAAAACCAACTCCGCCTCCACGTCCTCCACGAATAGTTACCGGACGTGGTGTATGCCTTAATCGAAAACCTGGAATAGTCGGAGCCCGCCCTTCCTCCCCCTGTCGTAATCACGTCTCATTGATTGCCATTATATCCACAGAATGATTACTCATGGCAATTATAAACTCATCGTGACCGGTAGCAAGAGATCCCGCGTTAAAGAGACCAAATTTTAAATACTTGCTATTAGTCATGTATAGTATTCAGTATTATTTATAGGCAACGTATAAGGTAAGGTATAACGTATAAGGTAGGAATAACGAATGTAACTATTTATGTTTTATAAAAGTATATAACATGAAGAAATAAACCAGATCGAGTTTCTTGTCGGTTCTTCTCGATAACTGGGTTGTTTTCCGAACCGGTGGTAGCTTTTTCGTTCATAAGCGCCATCTCAGGGTCTAAATTGAATAAAGGATATTTTAACATTGAAAGAAAAAGGTAGAACAACAGAAAATATTGACTTATTTAGGAAGCATCCGATATTCAATATATCGAATAACAAATATCGATATATATACCGATATTCACTGATACAATATACAAGAGAAATTCGGTATATCGTTATTTATTGAATAACGATATAAATCGAACTCCTCTACTATTGTATTATAAAAATATTGTCTTTGAGTTATAGGGATGTGACATTACTGGATAATAATCTCGATTTTTCTTTTAATAATTTTTATAAATCGATTTTAATAAATATAAATAATCGATTTTCCGAAAAAATCATTTTTTTTCTATTATATAAAAATCTCCATGCTTTTCATATTCCTATAATAAAACTAAGATATTCATATTAACAATTTGTCAGATTAACAATCAAGTAAAATGATATGAATAAAAAATTATCAATTTCAATTTAAACAATTTAAAACAAATCTTACTTAATCTTTAAGTTAAATCAATACATAAAATAAAAATAGTTATTGTCACAAATGTCTAGTCGCATTTTATATTTGATTATTGTTAAGGCAAGATACTTAGAAACGAGAATTAAAGATTAAAAAAGATTAGTTTTACATTTTAATTTTGTGGGACCGGAACGTAGTCGCTTAGTCCTTTAATTATCGTTTTAAGTATTTTATTTTACAACTAATCAAATGTTAAATCATCATCACATCAGCCTATTGCCGTCCACTATTGAACGTAAGCCTAAATATAAAATAATACTCGACAGTTCTGTCATTTTTTTTAATTTGATTTATATTTTATTTTTTGAGACAATAAGGTTGTCATTTTGTTGGGATGCTCGGAACTTAATTTTTATTATAATGAAAATTTGAAACTTGAAAAATTTGAAACTGAAAATTTGTATCAATAATGGCATTTGGTTTCCTTATTTCTTACCTTGAAAGTTTAAAGGAATATTCATGTGATTTTTAATTTTAAATTGATAATTTTTTTGTTCATATCATTTTATTTGATTGTTAATCTGATAAATTGTTAATATGAATATCTTAGTTTTATTATTGGAATATGAAAAGCATGTAGATTTTTATATAATAGAGAAAAAAACGATGTTTTCGCAAAAATCCATTATTAATCAATAATTTTTGACATTTAAATCGCGAACAAAAATAATCTTTATTTTAAACAAAATTGATCTTAATTGGATATTTCCATAATCGATTATTTTTTACATCCCTATTGGATTGTAGTGCACAGAAATCTATGGCACAGAGTATTTTATTATATCGGAAAAATAATCGCTACGGTCGTTTGTTCTGTTATTTTCTTTACGATTAGCAAGTAATTCAATTTAACTTCTATCTCATCATTTATATCGTCAAAAATATGGGCGACTATGACGATGATCGTATTGAAAAGGAGCCGGGAGTTCAGCAACCAACACCAACTTTTAACTATAATACCCGGGTGTATCATCAATCCAACAATGTTAGAGGAGGCAGAGGGAGTAGAGGGCGTGGTAACGAATCCAACTGGAGGTCACATGGAAATGCTCACAATGTTAATAACAGACGCAACGATAACCAAAGTACTACTTCTAACAAGAAAGTCCTTTATGTGCCTTCACAAACTATCGGCCGTATTATTGGCAAAGGGGGCTCCAAGATACGTGAACTACAAAGCGAATCCGATACCAGGATACATATCGGTGATTCAAATGGTAACGACACAGATGTAACATTGACAGGAAGTGATGACGCCATTTCTAAAGCAGAGAAACTGATAAATAAATTAATCGAATACCAAAAACCTTATCCACAACAAGCCGGTGCTGTTCAATCCCAGAGTAGTCTGTAAAAAAGTCTGTAGACTTGATTCCTCTGTAATAAAATTTCGATACTTTTTGGTTGATTTGCAATGCCAACAACTCTGGTCAGTGCCAAAATAAGATCTGTTGGAGGTGCTTGCTGATCCCTAGGAATTGTTTGTACTTCTATATGAATGAGAGCTGGCAGTAGAAAACCCAACATTTTACACTGGCAAATAACGGACAGACTGAACGGGTGATGATAGACATATTACATGCGCAAAATGTTGGCTTTTCTACTGCCAGCTCTCATTCATATAGAAGGACAAAAAATTCCTAGGGATCAGCGAGCAGCTCCAACAGTTCTTATTTTGGCACCGACCAGAGTTGCTGGCATTGCAAATAAACCAAAAAGTATCGAAATTTTATTACAGAGGAATCAAGTCTGTTTGTATTTATGGTGATGGAAGCCGTAAAGAGCAAATACAGACAGTAGATAAAGACAGCATTGTAATAGCAACTCCAGGAAGGTTGAATGATCTAGCATTATCGGAGAATCTTGATGTTATCAATTTTTCCTATATTGTTCTTGATGAAGGTCACCGCATGCTTGATAGAAGTCTTAAACTGCAGATCAGGAAATTCTTATTTGATGTTAGGCCCGATCGTCAAATTGTAATGACATCACCAACTTAGCCACCAAGATTAAGAAGACTTGCTGAAACTTATATGAAAGACCCTATACACGTAAATGTAGGGACCTTAGATCTAGCTGCAGTACACACTGTTACTCTAAAAATTGTGTTTCTTGAAGAATATGAGAAAGATGCAGCTTTATTTGAATTCCTGTTTCTGTTATTCTGTGGTAAAAAAATCACAGCCACTAATATAATATCAGAGTTGGCAATAAAAGGTGTCCACTGCCAGTCACTACATGGATATAGAGATCAGACTGATTGTGAAACAGCTTTAGAAGAAATGGTTGATGGCACAGTCAATATATTAATAGCTACTGATGTCACCTCAAGAGGTATTGATATTAAGGATTTGACACATGTTGTAAATTTGGATTTCCCTTGGCATTTACAAGAGTATGTTCACAAGGTAGATAGAACTGGTTGAGCTGGGAAAACTGGACTAGCCCTTTAATTTATTACTAAAAAGGATTAAGCACATGCTTGTGGCCTCATTCAAATCCTTGAAGAAGCAAATCAGGAAATTCCAGATGAGTTACAAAAAATGGCTCAAAGATTTGATGCAATGAGGATGAGGAGGGAAAATGAAGGTGGTAACAGCAGGGGACGTGGCAGAGGTGGACGAGACCTACAGAGATTAATAACAAGTAGTAGTGCAGTTCTTTAATTTAAAAATATTTTTTTGCAGCTTAGTAACAATACTCCAAGTTTATGAAAGACTTGATCAACTTTTAAATAGGTGCCTTGCATTCTTACGTTTAGTTTTTCAGAATAATTGCATATACAGATAAGTTAGCATGGAGCATACATCTCCCTAACAATAAGACTCTGGCATTTTGCCAGTTTTGCCTCTCAGGAAAACTTCTTTCAGTAAATTGTTACAGGAATTACAATATAAGTAATGTCTTCAAAGAATATTGTTTTATCTTATTTTTGCTTTAAAAACTTAGCTAGTGTTAGTTAAACCCATTGGTTAGTAACTAATATAACAGATACAAGTTGAATGTTATATTTTTATAAAACTCGAAAATGTTAAAATATATCCACTTATAAAGATAATAAATAAACATATGATAAACTGATGCTGTCAATAGTATAAGATCAAGAAGTTTTAGCAAATATAAATTACTTAAAATATATCAGTTAATGTTAGCTAAATCAAATGTTTTGATGGATTCAAAAAATGTTAATACATATCCACCCACTCCAATATAAATGAACATGTTATAGGCTGACACTTTCAATAGTATAAAATGGAAAAAATGTATAGAATAAAAATTACTGATTTAATCATTTCGTTTAAATTTATATTCGTAAGTTTTATAATTGCTTTTCAGTAATAAGTCACGAAAGTAAAGTCCTCGTAAATATTTTGCCCACTGCTGAATAAGCCTTAAGTTTGGGCGCATAATATAGTCCCGAGTTTAATACAACTCAAAAGTTAAAATATTACAGGAATCTAAAATTTATATTTATTGTGTCATTGTTAAACTTAAAATCAATGATATTATAAATAAAAAGACATATTTTAACTTGTAATATCTTTGCTTACAGTGTGTATTTATACCTATATTGCCGTTCAGTGCATCTATATTTAGTGTGGTCAAAAAAATTGGCAAGGACTGTGATGCTTTTCTACCCGCCTAGAATTTAGTTTCCAAAGAATGTTAGCTGGTACAAAAAAAACTATTCCAATATGAACTTAAGAAACCCTTAATTTATAAGACTACTATCATTGTAATCTTAATTTGTCGAGAGTGTTGTTAATAGTACACCACACATTTGAAAAGGTTGGGACCCCTTGGTTTGTATCCTATTAAAATAACGTGTAGTAATATCTTGAAAGTCATTTCAATTTATCACTGCTATAATTAAAGAGGAAACTTCGTTATAATATCGTTTTATTAAATGTAATTAAGAATAACAATAAATTCTCAATAGAGTGCCATAACTACCAGCTACATAGATAAGATACTATATACTGAGAACCGGCTAGGTTGGTATATTTTGTCGAACATGCTCGGTATTGACATTTAGAGTGTAAATTTTAGAAAATTCAAATCCAATCTGTAAAAATCTTGTTTTTTTATGTATCATAGGAGGCAAACGAACAGATAGGTCACCTGATGTTGACACTAGCAACACCAGGGGTGTCAGTGTGTTGCCAGCCTGTGTTTGGGGGCAGGGTGGGAGGAAGGGGTTTGAGAGACTCTCACTGGCCGAACGAAAAGCAACAATACAAGCACTGTTACTTCAAGTCGGTTTTCTGTAAGAGGGTGGTACTACCCCGGGCGAGCCGACCCATTCGTGCTGAAACCAGTAATAGCTTCAGCGTGCCTCTACCACCTTACTGTGGCTATACACACCTGATGTAATATTAATGAATTTGATCTGGATATGTTTAGGTCATATGAATTGTTGTGAACAGTTTGTTCAAAAATATTAGTGCGATACCTTATTGTGGGAGATAGGAGGTACATAAATATTACAATAACGGGCAGTTCGAGCAATATACAATATGGGACCTCACAAATCATTAAAGACTTTTCCAATATGTTGTATATATTAACTTTGCACTCCTAATACGTTCTTGGTAATTTTATGTATACTCACAAAAACATAGATAAGTTAACTAAAAGACCAGTATGGTTTTAATACTAGAAACAATCACATGTGTTACAAAATACGTTTATTCAGCCGGTCGATCGGTCAGGGAAACCAATAATACTCTGTAGGCACTGTGACTATTTATCCGGACAGAGCTTCGCCTTACTATAACTTCCACATAGAAATGCGTGTAGATTTTTTTTTTTTTTTTCGAACTGACTACGCTATTATCCTAGCAAGGTCTTAACAGCTTCACCGGACTACTCGTGTAGATCAACGACAACTTGCCCTTTATATGCCGAACGCCAATAACGTTCGAGGTCATTAGTAACACCCTCGATATAGTCAATAGCGGGGTATCACAGGTCAATAGTGGCTCCCCCGATATATCTCTAATATCTTAGTAATATCTTAGTAATGTTCCGGTGGCGTTGTAGTCTCGCCTCCACTGAGTACTTTATATATAGGAAACTCGCCTCTCGGGTGTGTCGTAGAGGTACCGAACGTAGTCTTTTTTTTTTCTCCAACTGACTACGCTATTTTGATGCGATTTTTTTTAATAGATAGAGTGATTGAAGAGGAAGGTTTATATGTATAATAACATCCATTAAATAGTGGAGAAATACTGTTATTTTTGAGGTTTCTAATGTGATGTCGTAAATAATTACATTTTTTCCGCTTACATTGCAATAAATGCAGGCTGAACCCTACGAGATAATAACCTATTTGGTGCAGACGAAGTTGCACGGGTCAGCTAGTATATTATAAAGCTTATTTATTTGTTTGGTTGAACGCGCTAATCTCAGGAATTACTGGTCCGATTTGAAAAATTATTTCAGTGTTAGATAGCTCATTTATCAGGAAAGGCTATAGGGTATATATCATCACGCTAAGACCAATAGGAGCGGAGCACCATTGAAGAATGTTTCAAAATCGTTTCTTTTTGACCGCTTCCGCTGCGTAGTAGAAAATAGTCTATACATATAATAAAAATGAAGTGTCTGTATGTAATATCAAAATATTTTTTTTTTTCTGATTGGGTACCAAAGTATACACACAACTGATAACAAAAATGCAATTTTTAAAATTTTTGTCGGTCTGTCTGTCTGTTTGTTTGTTCCGGGTAATCTCCGAAACGGCTGGACAGATTTTGACGGGAATTTCACTGGCAGATAGCTGAAATTACAGCGGGTTACTTAGGCTACTTTAAATTAGACTAGCTATTAACCACGGCTTCGTCCGCAATGCTATCTCCAAAACGGTTTGACCGATTTTCACGGAACTTTCACTGGCAAATAGCTGACTTTAGAAAAAGTAATTTAGGCAATTTTAGTTTATACTAGCAGTTAACCTTGGCTTCGCCCACAGTGCTTTCTCCAAAACGGTTAGACCAATTTTCACGAGACTCACTGGCAGATAGCTGAGTTTACAAAAAGTAATTTAGCTAATTTTAGTTTATGCTAGCTGCTAACCGTGGCATCGCCCGCTGTACTATCACCAAAACGGTTAGACCAATTTTCACGGGATTTTCACTGGTAGATAGCGAGCCTTATAAAAAGTAATTGAGGTTATTCTATTTTAGACTAGCTGTTACCCGCGACTTTGTCTGCATGAAATTTAGCAAGATTTCAACTCATTCTTTATTTTTAATAAGAGAAATAATTATCAGCTTATTGTTTACAATTCGACATTATAATTATTAATAACTTTGATGATATAGAGGTCTTCCTAATAATATCTTAGATTATAAACGTATTACATAAAGAGTTCCACAATACAATTTCTTGCGGAACAGACAAGCGTATAGTTTTTGTATAGTCACAAAATCTTAATTACTATGGTAATGTATATTATGTAAATGTAAATCTTTATAATAATATTTTAAGTTATTGTTTCATTAGTTCCTTATATAGTGTAAGTGAGCACTGAGGTAGTTATATGGTGGGTTGAGGTTCCAAATATGTTGCTCATGACAAACCCCATTTGGCACACTGTATTTATATACCTGATGTACACGTTAATGTTACTGTTAGTGGCGTGCGTGTCGTACTTACAATTGTTTTTAAAGAGCATTTCTATAACTGTAGATGGTCTTACAATTTTATAATTCTTTAATACAATTTTTAAAAAATGCGTACGGAGCTGTGTTGTAAATAAATGTTACCTGTTCAATTTAATTTTTATGGATCTATATTTTTAGCGGTCAAACATGAAATTAAAATGTATCTATGGTGTAAGTATTGTGCCAGAACTATTGAACAAATTTGTTTAGTTTAAAAAAAAATAGTCCATAAAATCTATTTGATAAATAGGAAAATAAGGGTTCCATAAATAATAAATATGGATACTATGCATTTATTAATGTTTTTTTCAATCATACAATACAATAAGCGTTTGCAGGATATATGAATAAAGTCTCCAAACATCGAATATAATGTTCAAATATTATGATATTTGAATAATAACATGAACTGCTTAATTCTAAGTGATTTTGATAACAATTTTGTGTGACATGATTTACAGCGATAATTGTAATAGGAATAAAATTTGTTTTTATCAGCTTATATTAAAAAGATGTAAATAAATTAAATCGAAAATCAAAATGTTATCAAAAACTGGTCACAATTAATGTCGTGAAATGAAATGTTCCAATCAAAATTTACAACATCGTCCCATTGAAAAAACGAACGAAAATAAATAACAGCAATATAATCACTAAAATCCTATACAGAGTAAACATTTTGTATAATAAATATAAAGAACATTCTTTAGATGATCTCTAGTCGTTTCATTTCTTTATGGAGTTCGACACCCATTTTGGCCGGGGAGCGAGTGACAATAACATTTGCTTTCTCTAGAGCTTTAATCTTGTCCATGGCACCTCCTTTTCCTCCTGAAATGATTGCACCGGCGTGACCCATTCGCCTTCCCGGGGGAGCTGTCAAACCCGCAATGAAGGATACCACCGGTTTCGCTTTTTGACCCTGAAATAAATGCCCAAAGTATAAACATAGATAACAAAATGAGACTTATAGTTGTTATGAAGCATTTTCTACATTATATCAATATTTTGATGAATTCAAAATTAGTAGCATTAACTTTTTCTAATTATGGTGGGCTAGTTGTACTTCAGGAACAAATAATACTATCTCAATCTCATACAAAACCAATGGATTAATTTGATGCTACTCTACGCTAAGTATACAACAGAAACCTTATTTAATGAACATAAATAGTCTCAAATTAAGTCCTTATTTAGTGATAGGTAACCAGTGAGTTAAAAAATCCATTCACGTATTTTCTTTCACTTCCTGGGTAACTGAATTACTTTTCATTTTTTTTTTTTTTTTTTTTTTTTATATCATAGGAGGCAAACGAACAGGTGGGTCACCTGATGTAAGTGATCACCACCGTCCATAGACACTTGCAGCACCAGGGGAGTTGCAAGTGCGTTGCCAGCCTGTGTAGGGAGGGGGGAGAGGAAGGGAAGAGGAAAGTGGAAGGGGAGGGGAGGTGGGTCTCCGGCGCTCTCACTGACCGAACGAAACGCAACAATGCAAGCACTGTTACTTCACGTCGGTTTTCTGTGAGAGGGTGGTACTACCCCGGGCGAGCCGACCCATTTATGCTGAAACCAGTAATAGTTTCAGCGTGGCTCTACCACCTACAACTTCATATGGTTAAACTAGCCAATGAGTGAAATAAACTTGAACAAAACAGGGGTGTATATAATATGCTCAAGATTTATCATACACATGTTTTTTTATTTATGGAATTATTAATACAGTTTAATAGTGTTTTATGATCATCGAGATATGTTTAATATATAAATGTGCATCTAATGAAAGAGTAAATATACAATACCACTAAATAAGTCATTATTACCCACATACAGAAAATTAACATGTGACAAAAGACAGAGCTTCGAATGTCTATCTTCTTCCCTTTAAAAATAGCTATTATTGAAAAGTGATATTATTGTAAATGAGAAAGTGTGATTACTGACTACAGAGCAAAACAATTTTATTAGGGGTTTGTCGACATTTAAGATGATATCCGGAAATTAATGAATTAATATGATTACCAAATGTAAATCAGTGAAAATATCTTTTACTAAATATATGCATATTTAAATTTTATATATCCTATGTCAACAGCCTACAAAGGTCTAAATAAAACTCTATATTACTATAATTTTATAAGATACAGAACCATTTTAATATTACTCAAAAACTAATGAAATAAATAATAAATTAAACCTCCAGGAGCTTCATGCGGTATTACCTTTTTGCTCTGTATAAAATAAAAACAAAAACTTAGGAAAGTATGTTATTCTCTGATAAATAATAAGGAATTTTGAAATTAATTCATCAAAACTTACAGTATTGTACTGGGTTAGGTAATCGGAGGCCAACTCTTCCGCATTACCTCCGATTTCACCAATAAGTACAATGCCTTTCGTTTCCGGATCCTTTAAGAAAACTTCTAAGCAATCAATGAAGTCCGTTCCATTGAACGGATCACCTCCGATACCGACACAAAGTGTTTGTCCTAGACCTGCCTGTTGAATAAAAAGTATGTTTCAAATATAAAATAACTAAGTTGCACTCTATCTATTCTGTGTATATTTAAATGGATAATTTAATTTTCAAATATTAAAGCAGCGACAATATTTACAAGAATATTCATAAGACGCTACGAATATTTAGATTAATTATTAAGGCGGCCACATATATACGGAATTCCGATACGTACGTCAAGGTATCGAAACAGATTTTCGATTCAAGATATCGAATCGGGATTTCGAACGCAGTAAATCCATACAAATCTATGGACCTATCACAAACATGGAGTAGTTTTCCGTTCATAGTTTTGTCCGATTCGGAATTCCGTATGGTAAGCCTGTACGTTAGGAATCCTGCACGGAAAAATACTGTTTCGAATGCATCTCTTTCATAGATTTTGTAAGAGTCGCATCACAAATCGTTAAATCCGTACGGAACAGCAGTCCGTCAGTTTTTGGGATTGCCTCGTAATTTGGCCCTATTTCTATAATATTGACTGTCTTGCAATCTTTGAGTGTTGAGTGGATGTATGTACCCAGTAACGGAGACGTATTTTCTTCTTCTTAGCAAGATACAGAAACAACGCAGTCGCAATTAGAAAATCAACGTCCATCGCTGTTAAAATGTCTGAACTCAATGGTCATCGTCTATCAACTGAGCCTTGTTATTCCGAACAGAAATAAGCGTATGTGAAATATGTACGTAATCCCGAATTGATATTTTGAATCAAAATCACGAAACGGAATTCCCTATGTGGCCGCCTTTAAAATGAAAATTACTTATTATTGCATATATAACGTAGATACGTCCAAATCTATTTAATATTCAAAGAATACCTTGTCAGGTATATGTCAGATATGAAATATAGTGGCTTATATAATGTTTGCACATTATATTTTGAACTTCAATTAGATTCATTTCATAATGTATAGTTAATTCATTAACTTACAATTGTGGTTTGATGACAGGCTTCATAAGTTAGAGTGCCCGACCGAGAGACGACACCGATGCAACCACGTTTATGTACTGCAGCAGGCATGATACCGATTTTACATTTCTCTGGTGCGATTATGCCAGGACAATTGGGGCCGACCAGCCGAGATTTGTTTTGCCTGAGCAGAGCATGCTTCACACGAACCATGTCCTGAGAAAAATATTTTCATCAAAAGTTTGCAAACAATCTATACATATAATAAGAATGTAAATCTAATGTCTGTCTGTTTATATGTACACGCATCACTGCTAGAATACTGCGTGCATAGTAAAACCTCTTCAAGAAAATCATAAAGCATATCTACGAGTAACATTTATTCTTTGTTTCATTAAAATCGGTTAAATCTATCAAAGTTATTGTACTTTTAATGACGACGCGACTTAAGTACGAGAGAAAAATAGATAAGTAAATGGACTTAATACATCCCCATGATTTTATTAATCTGTGTTTTTTACATAAGATTTCAGGCGGACGAAGTCGCGGGCACAGCCAGTTTTTATATCATTTATATACGTGTATATAATATAGTTTGCACGCGGCTTAACTCTCTCTAATCTCACTCTAATGTTGATTTGATCTATCCCTTTAGAAACATTACATTTTTTTGAGATGTAATGTATCCTGTGTTCGTTTCGGTACCTTTGACAGTGTGTGTGAAAAATTAAATGATCAGTTAAGTAGTTAATTAAACAATAAAAAAAAAATGAATTCGGAACTAGAATACAATTTAATTCAATACATAAAACTTGACTTTTGGGTATCCTACAACAAACAATTTTATCGATATTTCCAATTGTAACAATCGTGTCATTTTCGGACAGCAATATGTTATGTTCGTCTTTGAAAGTACAAAAAAAAAATTGTTTTCTGAATATGAAAATAAAATAAACTACCTTTGACATTTATATTACTATATATATAATATAATACAATACTATTTATATATACTATTTATATATTACTATTTATAATATACTACAAATTTGACTTAATGTAATGTAAGCAATGTGCCTATTGTACGTAGTTTGTGAATTGGGGTCATTGTTGCATAACCAGTTCTCTTCTAAATGAATAATTTGTTGTGTCGAATGGGAGAACCGAATGATATGTATATTGACCTATACAAGGTGAAATATTTAAAATGCAATATACTATATTATGTTGGATTAAATATTATTTGGCAAAGTATATTGATATCGGAGATGACTCATCAATCACTGAGATTAGTTTATCACATTATTATCCCAAAAGTAGAAAAAAAAAAACAAAAAGCAAATGATGAGTGGAAGAAATTAACTATTAAATCCTACATAAAGTCAGACAATCACATAAAAATACTATTATATGACGTTTCTTTTTTTTTCGAACCGACTATGCTATTGGCCGAGGAAGGTCTTAACAGCTTCTCCGGACTTATATGAAATTTCCTAAAGAAGTTATATTCTTCTAATTTATTTTTGGCAACCAGCCTTCTAGTAGACTATTACTGCCATTGTCAAGTGAGTAACGATATTACAAGTTTCTTGATATAATTTCAATGAACTAACAAGATGGTGGCCATCTTGTTAGAACTTTCCTGGAAGTTTTTGTGGCAAGTCGGAATCCATGCTCCGTGGTATTATTATATAAAGCAGTATATTAGTAGTATTAGTATACAGTATATAAAGCACCACCAACATTACACAATATAGAGCCAAATAACACAAGATTATGAATAAAATATATAGACCACTACATGGCGTTCCAAGCTCCCGCCAAAAACTCAAGAATTTATATTACTTATAAATTAATACATAAGGTAATTTAGTACTTGAATTCGAACCATAATTCATGAATTTTACAAGGCTCAATATAAAGAAAAAAAAAGACAAGATTTCCCGTTTTTTTTAAGATAAACAACACAAAAGCCAACTAGTTGCAAAACAAAGGAGGATGTACTGTTTTGTCTCTACTTATTTATATATAGATAAATGCTATCTATATACCTATAATAAGAATGTAAATCTTACGTGCTGTAATTTTTCGATTTTCGTGAAAAAAATTGTTGCAGGTATCTAGGAATAAGTAATAAAACACATGTCAATCATTTTTAGAAATGTCTGTTTGTCTAAGTTTGCTGCTTGTATGAACACGCATCACTGCTAAAGTATTGCGTTCACAATAAAAGCACACCAAGAAAATCATAAAGCATATCTTCGAGAATAACTTAGTCTTCGTTTTATCAAAATCAGTCCACTCTATCAAGTTATTATTTGAATGACGACGCGGCGTAAGTACGAGAAAATAATAATAAGTAAATGGACTTAATACATTCAGATGACTTTATTAATCACTGTTTTGTACATATGGTTTCATGGTTGAAGTCACATGCACATTCGATTTAAAAATTTTATGATTAATTTTTTAAATATAAAATAAAAACCATTTTTTTTTTTATGTGAGGAAATCCCTTATGGATACGCCACCCTCCCGGGGAAGTGGGTGGGTTATGTCCGATTCGCACAGACTAAAACCCCACGGTGTACCAACAGCACTGTGATTCTCGATTGAGGTTAAGCAGTGGTAATAAACTTTAGCAGAAGTTACTTAAAATTGGTAAAAGGATTATCAGAGTAAAATATAGTAATCATAATTTAAAAAATAAAGGGAACCTACTATTCATATAGCTAAAAAACACAGTTCATAAGAAACAGTTAAAGAGTTTTCTATAGAAAAGAAGATAGGATATACTAAATTCAGGCGAAAGGAACCAAATTTAGGGGCTGGGGTGTTTAGTTAGTAATATTCTTAAATTTGTCGCTAAGTTGTTGACAAGTGAATATTTTTACCACTAAGAGAGGAAATGTCACATAACTATTAGTCTATAGTCTATAGTCTGTATTTTTATTTTTTCACTAATTATATGCTCATTGACATCAACATTACTATCTCTTTTCACAGGTCTGTATTTATAAAGTGAATTTTATATTTGTATTCATAATTATGATTCAAAATATTTATTATCTAGTAACTCATCAGTCCCAATAAAAGATGTACAATAAGTACTATCACCACTACATTTATGAGGAAATATATAGAAGTGTGGTAACAAATAAGCTTCCATTCCATTCTAAAGAAATTGAAACAGAAAGAGAAATCAAATTCTAAAACTAATGATACTCTGAAACCATATTTCAAAACAATATGAAAACTAACAAAGTAACAGGAAGAGAAAAAAATAGAAACACTAAACTGATTAAAACTGGATTTTATGAATAGACTGATATGTCTCTATCGCTGTTTTGAATTTATTTTGTTTAGTTGAAAAAATATTGAATGTTTTATTGAATGAGTTATATGACCTAGATATCCTTTTAATAGTTTATAAGATACAAATAACAACCTGAAACACAGTTTTACTATAAAAGAATAGGCTTCAAGGCACTTACATGTTGTGGAACACCCTCAGTGATGCATACAATAAGTGGCACTTCAGCTTCAATCGCTTCTAAAATTGCTTCTGCTGCACCTGGAGGAGGAACATAAATGACAGATGCTTGAGCATCAGTTGCTTTCATTGCTTCTTTCACAGTAGCAAACACCGGTTTTCCAAGATGTTCTTGCCCTGCTTTCTTGGGTGAAATGCCCCCAACAATCTTGGTTCCATAATCCATTGCCTGTTGGCTGTGGAATGTACCCTGTTTACCGGTGAACCCTTGTACAATAACTTTAGTTTCACTTGTGAGAACTAAGTTTTTTCGAGTCTCTGCATATGGGTTACCACCGCCACATGCAAATCTAACATTGCTGAGTTTGAGCCCATCTGTAAAACATAATAATTCTCTGTTAGATGTTATACAGAGAGAAGGAGAGATTATTATTTTTAAAATCATCACTACATATTATAAAACAGAGCCTCCTGCCACGTTTGTCTGTCTGTCTGTTTGCAATAAACTCAACATCCACTAAACAGATTTTCATGTTGTTTTCAACAGTAGATAAACTGACATAGGAGGAAGGTTTAGGTACATAATTTGTCAAGGTTTTTTATATTATCAGAGGTGGACAAAGTCCGCCGGGACCACTAGTTATATTATAAATGTGAATTTATTTGTTTATTACACTTTTATGCCTTATCTACGCAACCACTCATCACAAAATCTTTCACACATAAGGTAGATAAAAGGACATAGGGTACCTTTAATCTCGAATAAATGTTTTGTTATCTTTTGGTATATCTGAGATCAATAATCTCAAAAACTTTTCATAATGAAAATTGGCAGCACAACTAGGGGTCTTTTTTATAAAGAGTATTCATATGCTATCCATTTTAATACACATATTATTTTGTTATACAGTACACTTGCATAATAAAATAATTTAATCAGTTGAACATAACTTGTTTCATCATAAAACATTATTTACCAGATTCCCAATTTTTACACTAAATTTCATAAATGTGTATCTATACAGAAAAATATCCAAAATACTCAAAGATACAAGTTATAAACATTTAGTAATAAAAGTATCAGTGATCTTTAATCTCATAAATAATATTACTGATAAGAAAACAAAACAATTATAATTATATACAAGGAGCATACATTCGCATAGATATGTAAATCATTTTAAAACTACACAATCTCATATAAATAATGAACTTTTTATAAGTGCAAGAAATTAAAGACATCAATAGGAAATCTTGATAACAGTATGATCAAAACATGTTAGTAGCAAAGGTCACATTGATTGTTATTGATCTATTATAATACTGAATGAAGTTCTACATATATAAAGTGTATATCGCTGAGATACACATTTGTGAGGGGATAAAGCCCAATTCTATAGATATATATAATCAAAACTGGATGAAAAAGTATTTTTAGATGAAGGTCTCGGTTACGCTAGGTCTAATTGAAACGACAATGATACGTAATAAAATACGTAACTATATTATTTACCTGGATAATTAGATGTTTGTAATATTTTAATTCGATTGCAAATGTGCATTTTGATTTTATTATAAAATTTAAATCAATGATTACAAGGTTATATCGGTTAAATATCGACATACATTGTTCAAAATGATTGACACACTGTGCCTCGTTACTGTATCGAAAATACATATACTAAAAATGATAAAGATACTTACCCTTGAATCTCGAAAAAATTCGAACTGGAACCGCCATTGTTATAATCAGAAAAATTATCTACAGAAGAAAAGGTACCAAATAATTTAGTGACACTGACAGGTCAACCTAAGCAGCCCTGCCAGCCATTACGTAAGTGACGTTTTTATTCATATAGGTTTTGCGTACCAGTGTCACCAACCAACCAAAAGTTTAGCGTTTAGTTACAGGGAAGAAAGAGAAGTTTGTTATCTCTCTATTCTATGTTCCGTGGTGTAGTTAAGTTAGCGTTATACAAGTGCTTTTAAGATATTTATTATTATTATGGTCTGAAAATCTTAAAAACTATAATAGGAAATAATTCTTAAAATATACCGTAATATTATAAACATTACGGTTTATGTATAGGAAAAATAATGACCAATTTTTTGTAAATAATAATCTGATAGACTAAAACAAATTACAAATAATCCATTTAAATAAATTGTTACCTTAAATCAAACTTTTATAGTTAATGTTTAATAAATGAAAATTAATTTCAATATTTTTTAGAACTTGTATTATATTTCTAATTATGAAAAGCAATGATCAGTGAACCGATTTGAAATTTTTGTTACTATGTTTGGTATGTTTCTTACATTAATTTATAATTTCAGTTGTCTAAACGTGTAACATGGGAATTTGGTACGAAAGCTCAAAATTAATTATGTAATTCAAGTTATAAAGTTAATTAAAATCTATTTAAACTTCTTTGCAGAATAAACTACTAGTTTTTGTTAACACTTTTTAATTTGAGATTGTGATGACAATTAGCATAATTTTGGCATTTTCGAAGTGTATATGTTTATCATATATTGTATTCGGTATCTTTATGTATTTCGGTAACCTAATTTGGAAAATCATAATTAAATAAGTACTATATTATTTGTATAAAGTATTATTTTATTAGTATTATACTTCATCTTCAACATTTAAATAATGGCGTCTCGTAGGTACGAATTTTGCCAATGTCATATAGTCATGGGAGAGTCATTATATAGGTAGTATTAAATATTAATTGCTTAATTTTGTTCTTCCAGATTATGTTTTTTTTTAACTTTATTTTTGGCAACCAATCTTTTAGATTATTACTGCCATTGTCGAGGAGTTAATAGTATTACAAGTTCTTCTTCTATTTTATTTTTGGCAACCAGTCTTCTAGTAGACTATTATTGCCATTGTCTAGTGAGTATCGATATTACAAGTTTCTTGATATAATTATAATGAACTAACAAGATGGTGGCCATCTTGTTAGAACTTTCCATGGAGTTTTTGTGGCATCTCAGAATTCATGGTCCGTCGTATTATTTTCCATTCACTTCACTTATGCACAATAAACAAACTATATTACATAAAACACCACAAATTTTACACAATATAGAGTCAAGTAAAACAAGATTATGAATAAAATATAAAATCCACTACATGACAGACCAAAATCCCGCCAAAAACTCCAATAATCATTGTTAGTTATTGTGTTATGTTAAAGTTTAATTTTGTTACCAGATATAAAATTAGCCAGAGTATAGACAAACGGAGAAAACACATACAAAAGCAAAGTTTTAAAATTAAAAGAACGGGGTATACTGTCAGGCAAAACATCATACAAAGAATATACTAAATTAGGGCAATTGAAAAAGATGTGTTCTAGAGTGCCTTCGTTTAGCCCACATTCACATATTGAGTTGTCCCTGATTATCCCCACTACGCCTTGGTATCCACGCCAGAACTGCATGAATTCCTAAACAATGACATTGATACAAATATAATTTAATGGTTATGATAACTGGGGACTTTACTTTAGAATAGATCTGACTATCCTGAATAGCTTGTAAGCAACTTAAAGAGTCTGTTAATATGATAGTTTGATCTAATTTATGTGATAAAACATATTTGATTGCTTCTAATATAGCAACTGCTTCACCGGTATAGTTGGAGGATAAAGGACTTATAACCTAAAATTATGCGATATTTAGGGATCCATACTGTAGCTCCTACATATCTCTGGGGGCTTGACTTTGATGCATCAGTAAATAATAAGTCCAATCTCTCCAATCTTACTCAATTATGTGCTTGAATTCCTAGTTACCATTGGGGTTGCTCTTCTTTATACCAAAATGAAGCAAAATTGTAGATTTATATATCAATGCAACATAGGGAACATTGTAAAAGGGATGCTTACCTTGTTGAAATATTGGACTAAGCAAAGTTATGAATTTTCGGTAACTTTTAATTAAACATGGAAGATCCTTGTGTCCCCAATAGTCTGATTCTGTTATATTTTGTAATAGCTTGTGGAGACTTGAATGAAGTAGATGAAGTGAAAATTGTGCAGTTTTGTAAAGAAAACGATCAGACAGGAATTGTCTCAGTAGACTAAGTGAAAGTTCAACAAATTCTACCTGTATTACATTGAAAGGTGAAGATTTCATGGTTCCAGTGATAATTCATAGGCTTTTGGCTTGAATTCGATCAAGAACCTTCAATACCATCTTATTGCAAGGTTCAAGAAGAATTGTTCCATAATTACAATGGGTTTGGATTAGAACATTATATAAGTGCTTTTGAGTATAAGGATGGGAACCCCATCACACTCCGGAAAGAGCTCTTAAAATATTGTTGTTTTTCTCACATTTTTGAGATATGTAACAAAGATGTTTAATACTAGATAACTTTGAATCTAGTATTATACCCAGGAGTTTGCCGCTATCTTGTAAATGTACTTGTTGGCCGTTAACGGATATTAGGACAGGAATATCTTTCACTAGAAAGTGTGACCACACTACTTTTTGATACCGACAAGAATAGACTATGCTCCCTTAACCAGTCATCAAGATAATACAAGGTAGAGTTCAGACTATTGGAGACTGCGTCAATACATTTTGAGATACTGTATAAAACAATGTCATCAGCATACTGTAAAATTTTAACAAAACAGTTAACGGATCTATCAAGATCATAAGTATAAAGGCTATAAATGAGAGGGCTTAGAACCGAACCTTGAGCCCTTCCATACCAGTCTTTGTGGTAGCAGGAAGCCATTAACTCGTACGACAACTGTCCTAGCCATGAAGAGGTTATATATAAAATTGATCATTCTCCCGGGTATACTCAGCTGTTGCATTTTCTGCCTGAGCAGGGGAAGCATGACATTATCATAGGTAGAACTGATGTCTAGAAAGGCTCCAACAAGCATTTCTGATTGGTAAAAGCAAGTCTTATATCAGCCACAATGTAGCCAAGCTGTCTATTGTACCTAAACCCTTTCTAAAACCAAACTGAGAGGAAGGTAAAATTTGTCTATGCTCCTGTATCCATTCTAGTCTATTCTTTATGAGGTATTGTGTGATCTTACATACAGTGGAAGAAAGAGCGAAGGTCTGTGTGCATTTGCATCAGAACCACCCTTTCCTGTTTTCAAGATAGGCAAAACTATATGAATTTTGCAGTTATTAGTAGGGATGCCTGATATAAAAACAGTATTAATAATCCCAAGCAAGTACATTTTGCTGGACTCAGTAATTTGAATTAAAAACATGTAGGTTATACATACAGGAGATGTATCTGGGAGGTTATTTAAAATAAGACTCAACTCAGCGTATGAGGATGGATCATTTATTCTATCTGCATGTTCAACAGTGTTGAGTATAGAGTGGTTCCCTACACAAGTAGACTCTTTCTCTGTTGCGACTCAAGGAGGAGCAAATTTCATAACAAAGTTGTCTAATCATAAAGAGCAATCATTGGTTAAAATATTCGATTCTGAAGTTATTGTTCCTCTGAATCTTTTTATTTTTTTCCAAACCATGGATGAATCAATCCATAGTGGCAGGCTCACTTATAAAGTGACTTTTCTCTGGGTGACTTGACGCTGGCAGAACTTGTATTCACGAGAACCAATACAAAAAAAATAATGAAGTTGAATTTATTTACATAGTTGGCAGCACCAGTAGTGACGTGTTCTTGTATTCTCGTAATAGGTAAATAGTGTAAAAAATAAAATTTGTTATCATTACGAGAACTACATAGTTTTACGATCATTTGTCATATGTGAACAAATATTTTCAAGCATTATCGACAGCGATTTATCGTTTTGTTACAAGGTGTCTCACAAAGACGTATTTTTTGTAGGAAATCGTTTAAAACAACAACAACAAAATGTGTGGTTCTGATAAGAAATTGGGTGAAATTCGGGCCTTAATATTAGTCGGTGGATATGGGACTCGTCTAAGACCATTAACACTGAGTAGGCCGAAGCCTCTTGTGGAGTTTGCCAACAAGCCTATACTCTTGCATCAAATTGAAGCATTAGTTGATGCTGGTGTTACCCAGGTTGGTAAACGTTACAATCTATAGATACTAAATTCTAAAATCTGCCAGTCTGTCTTTATGAAGCGTATATCATTACATAGTATAAAACAAAGTCCCCTACCGTGTCTGTCTGTCTGTTCGCGATAAACTCAAAAACTACTGAACGGATCTTTATGCGGTTTTCACCAGTGGATAAAGTGATTCACGAGGAAAGTTTTGGTATATAATTTGTCCAGGATTTTTTTATAATCAGAGCAGGACAACGTCTGCCGTGCCCGCTAGTTATATACATAATAAGGAATTAAATAATTAGTTGATGCTACTAACTGAGAGTTGCAATCTGTTTTTTTTTTCATATGATAGCAGGCAAACGAACTGGTGGGTCACCTGATGTTAAGTGATTACCACTGTCCATAGACACTTGCAACACCAGGGGAGTCACACGTGTGTTGCCAGTCTGTGTTTGGGGGGGGGGGGGGGGGGAGGTGGGCATCCGGAGCTTGTACTGACCGAACAAAATGATACAGCACAGCACAAAATGAAGCACTGTTACTTCACGTTGGTTTTCTGTGAGAGGAAGGTACTAACCCAGGCGATCCGACCCATTCATGCTGAAACCAGTAATAGCTTTAGTGTGGCTCTACCACCTACAAAATCTGATAAAACTCAATGCCAGGAATTTGATGAGAATTCCTCAGCATACGCATGACCACTCATATGCACAAGTTTAGAATTTATAAAATATTTCTCTACAACAAATTCTATTTTTTAAATTTCAATTAGGGAAGTAGAAACAGAATAATATTTTCAATATGATTATTATGCATGTAGCTACCAACATCTTGTTCTAAAATCCTAAATTGTAATATAATTGGGTACCACAAACTGCTTGAGTTATTGTAGGTATTAATCATAACTAATATTATAATAAGGATGTGAGTATGTTTGTTAGTTACATCTCATTTTAACCTCCTTAAATAACTTTTTGCATACCATTGTCAGAAGTACCGAAAATTATATGAAGAAATTTTCATCTGAAAAAAGCACTATTACTTAAGGATAGGTTAAATTTACATTAATATGGGTGAAGCCGTGAGCAATAGCTCAAAGTATTAAACCTGTAACAATTAAACATAACTTATGAAACACATGTAATTATTATTAGTTAAAGAGTTTACAGAAACAAATAATTAGTTTTTTTAGTAATTTATATAATAATAATAATATAAAATTAAAAATTAAAATAATAAAAATTATATAATAATAAATACAAATAATTAGTAATTGTCTTCTACATCCAATCACGTTCATTGCTAGGTTGTTTAGACACAGCATGGGTACTGTATGTTGGAATCTTTATAATGACTGAGTTTTGTTGAATAAAAACCTCATGGTGTTGTTTCTTATGCCTACCTAGCTAGTGCGCACCTCTAGTTAAAAATTTTTCAGTCTGCACCTACAGGTGTGTACTGACAGCTGCACTTAAGACCTAATCATCCTACAGATTTATCCACATTATGACTTAGCACATTGTTGATAGCTAATTATACTGACAATTAATTTTATGTCCGTTTCTGGCTATTATTCCTCAATTTTACAAAAAAAAACATGTCACAGATAAACTCATAACTGGTCAAGAAGTGCTAATATCAAATGAAATTAAAGGCCAAACACTTTAACTTGTAAAATATAAAAAACATACTTAAATAATAAAGAAAAATAAGTAAATACTTAAAGTAAATAAAGGTAATGGGTATTAAAATAGAATTTAATTACAGGTAATACTAGCAGTGTCTTATAGAGCAGAAGAAATGGAGAAGGAATTGACAGAACAAGTGTCAAAGCTTGGTGTATCTCTCACATTTTCCCATGAGACTGAGCCATTGGGCACAGCGGGACCCTTAGCACTGGCCAGGGAATTACTTAGCACAAGTGCTGAGCCATTCTTTGTGTTAAATTCTGATGTTATTTGTGATTTTCCATTCAAAGACCTAGCTAAATACCACAGAAGTCATGGAAAGGTATGATTTTTAGCTCTTATTTTAGGTTCTTATCAGCAGTGTATGAAAAATATAAGAGACTTATTTATGCCCATGTTACCATAAAGTAAACCAAACCACAAATTTACTAGTGACAATTTTTGATGTGAAACAACTATAGGCGAGAGTAAACCTGATTGTTGGCGTGGCGAGACGTGGCGACGGGATACCATGCGCAAGTGGCTGTGCGCAATCTCTCTTGCCGCACTGAGCTTGCATACCTATAGTGTATACAGTGTTGTTTACTACTTTTCATTTATAAATATACAAAGACAAAAATATATAAGTATTAAGTGGGTACCTATTTCATATCTGATAATACAAATGATAACATTGATATATTTACACTATGATTGTTTTAATTACATCATCCTTAATTGAAAAATGCATGTAATTTGTAGGCTTCTATAAAATTATATCCTTATTATTTCTAATGGTGTGGAAAATTATTAGCCATAAAATTAGACAAATTTGTGGATTTGTTACACATCATTTAGGAATGTCTGTCACTCCCTATGTATCAATTATAATTTAAATCTTCATAATCCTAAAGTCTGTCTTACAGAAAGCCAGTTTAAAATATATATATAATTATTAAATCAGTATGTGTTTCACATTACAAACCAATAATAGAACAATTAACAAAAACATTTGTCTCATAATATTCTGACCATATTGAACAGTAATGTTTCCAGGAAGGAACAATTGTAGTAACAAAAGTAGAAGAACCATCTAAATATGGTGTGGTGGTTTACAAAGAAGATGGAGTAATTGAGAGTTTTGTTGAGAAGCCACAAGAGTTTATATCCAACAAAATTAATGCTGGTATGTATGAGAAGCATTCAATTGAATATTTCTTATTATTTACAGATATATTGGTCTATAATAGTGATTACAACCTGTTACCTACAAAGTATACATACCCATTGTTGAGCCTTGGAAATAGACTACATTTTAGTACATAACTTATCAGGATCTGATAATATGAGTTATTTAATTAATTTCTATTAATCTAGATTAAAATTAATGGCTATCAATATATACTTTAATGAAAAGTAAATAATAATCGAAAGAGATATGAATTTAATTATGTGTACTTAAGTAAGATAACATACAGATATACACAAATTTTTTCAATATACCCTGCATCAAATTTACAATGCAATGATGCTTCCTCTATTTGTCATGCTTAGCGTCAAAAGTAATTCCTATAATAGCTAGATTAAATGTTTCCACACCTGTGTCATTACAGTAACTTGAAAATAGTGTTCTCTAAGCCTTTGATTTGCATAAAAATCGCCAGCTGAGTTATCGTCACGTAACGCATGGTGATGATGTCTTCCCACACCTGCAATTATTGTGACCACAGATAAATCTGTGTGGCGATACACACAGGTGTGGCGGTTGTTTGCTCCTCACTATTTTTCAATTAGTATAGATTAGGGAACAGTCAATTTTTTCGGGATGCTTAGATACGCTATATCCTTTTCTGCACCCCTGACAATGTGTATGGAAAACTCAATGATGATCAGTTGGGTAGTTAACGCTTGAAAGCATAACAAATAAACTAATATTCACTTTTATGATAGAAGGTTAGAATATGGATTCAAGGAGGTTTTTGTTCTGTTTTGTCATATTTCGGTAGCATTCAGTATATACTACTACCCAAGAGCCTTGCAGGCCGGCATGGCAGTCGAAATAGATGATAGATTGTAGATCTCTTTATGTTGGCCATTGTATTTGGAATGCATTGAGCATACTGTCAGTTACAGGACAGGTAATTGTTATGTTCCTATAAAAAAAAATTGTTTCCATTTGTAGTTGTTTCCTTTAGAAAATCTTGAGTCATTGAAGGTTATTTTCAATAATTGTGAAGATATGTTGAATTATGTAGTATTTTGTGATACTCATTATTATTTATTTTCTACCAGGAATGTACATTTTAAATCCGTCAGTATTGAGCAGAATAGAGTTACGTCCAATGTCTATCGAGAAGGAAGTGTTTCCATTTATGGCAAGAGATGGTCAGCTACATGCTATGGAATTGCAAGGTTTTTGGATGGATGTTGGGCAGCCTAAAGATTTCTTAACAGGTACTATTTTTACAATTTTTACAAATGTTTTCACTCACTCACTCACACATACGCACGCACACGCATGCACGCATGCGCGCACACACACACACACACGCACGCACGCATGCGCGCATACACACACACACACACACACGCACGCATGCGCGCACACACACACACACACACGCGCACGCACGCGCGCACACACACACACACACAGAGACGGACGTACCGCATGCGCTCATACATGTGCACCTTTTCATTTTTCTACTATTACTACATTGGCATATAAATATTTTTTGTATATCAATGTATAACTATTATTAAATAAGATGTAGATAAGCCACAAGTGACACATTTTTAGGGATGCATATCTGTTATAATTATATGATGGAAATCACTTGGTTAAACCAATATTGTAATAACTACATATGTAAAAATCAGAGTTAATTAATGAACTGTTGATTTCTTAATGAATAAATAAATAAAATCAATATTTTGAAAAAAAAAAATGTTGTTTACTACAGTTTTATGCTAATGTATTTTACATTCATATATTAAAATAGGTGCAATAACCATCAATAGTTTTTAGGGTGAGTAGTAACAATAATTTCAGTTGAACAAACAAAAATTTTGGTCTAGTTTTAGTAAATCAATGCACATTTTACATATGAAATCTATATAATAAAAAAATAGAATATTTAAGCCGTAGATTTAGACTTAAAATCTACTTAATATATATAAAAATTTATTTCTGTGTGTTTTTGTTTAATAAGGTTTACTAATTGTTCATCCAATTGGGTTGAAACTTTATACCATTGTTAATAGTTGTGTAAAATGCTACTTACATTGTACCTTCCAATATACAATAGATGGTGTCCGGTTCAGTTCTACTAATCAGTATACTTTTAACACTTTGGTGTTTTCAATGTAGTACTCATGAATTACCTAGTAAAGGTTTATGCTACGTTTATTAGTACGCTTTTATGTAAGGGTTTAATAGCAATAAAGAAGATAAAAGACAACCTTAATACCATAAAATCATAATTAATCCAGGTAAATACAATCCTTGTTAATGTTTTTGGCAGCTCTAAATATAGCCGTAAGTTCGAACTTTCTCATAATATCAAGATTTTAATACAAAATTAAGTTAAAATTTGGAGTTTTTGGCGGGATTTTAGTCTGTCTGTCATGTTGTGGATTTTATATTTTATTCATAATCTTGTGTTACTTGACTCTATATTGTGTAAAATTGGTGGTGTTTTATGTAATATAGTTTGTTTATTGTGCATAAGTGAGGTGAATGGAAAATAATACCACGGAGCATGAATTCTGAAATGCCACAAAAATTCCCTGGAAAGTTGTAGCAAGGGAGTCACCATCTTGTTGGAACATTGACATTGAAATGATTGCACGAGACTAACTTGCGATAATATTAACTACTCGACAATGGCAGTAATAATCTAAAAGATTGGTTGCCAAAAAAAAGTAAAAAAAAAAGTTTATTCTTATAGGAATCTAAAATTGACATTTATTTATGTTTAAGTTGTATCAATGTTAGACATCACTACATAGTATAAAACAAGGTCCCCTACTGCGTCTGTCTGTCTGTTCGCGATAAGCTCAAAACTACTGAACTGATTTTCATGCGGTTTTCACCAGTAGATAAAGTGATCCACGAGAATCACTGTGATCACTGTGACAATCAGAATGGTCAAAAAGTTTGGCTAGGACTGTAGTTTCCCTAGAATATCAATGCTATAGCCATCTGGACAAAGTCACCAGTAACAGCTAGTCATATTTTTTATGTCGTGCTCATGCTTAACTGGTGTAACGTTGATTTTCAGGTATGTGCCTCTACCTGACAAGTTTACGACAAAAAAATTCGAATAAACTTTATGAAGGAGAGGGCGTGGTTGGTAACGTGTTGATTGACCCCTCAGCGACCATCGGTAAAGGTTGCAGAATAGGACCGAATGTTACCATTGGACCTAATGTAGTTGTGGAAGACGGTGAGTACTTTATGAATCACTTTATAATAAAAAGTATTATCTTCCATAAGAGTAATACCTGACTATTAAAACCATATTTAGATAATTGAGATACCAAACAATATTTATTCAGTTTGTATTACGTGTATATTCACTTAATACCAGATGAAAATACAATTATGATTAGTAATAAAGAATGTGGTATCTTTCAAGGTCTATCAGTATGTCATGTATTTAAACAGCAGTGAGGTTAATTGTCTTTTATATTCCCCATTTGCAATGTACACTTTTAATGTAAGTTTATGATGATAATAACAGCTTCAAATGTGACTTGTTCTGTGGTAGATAATAATAGTTTTCAGGTGTAGTATTAAGATTTGTCTATGAGACTGATTATAGTCTAGTTATTATGATTAAACTCTTTGTATGTTCAATACGGCGTACATTTGAGTACAAGTGGAGTGCAGGTGGCATTTGTACTCTAGCCAATTTCTTGTAGTCTCCTTAAAAGTTCAGGTGTAGTATATAGTCGAGATATTTGGTGCATTGTCCTTCTCTTTGTCTACGAGAGTTACGGTGATACATGAAGTCAAACTAATTAATGCATTGTTCTTCTGTTTGTCTATGAGACTTCAGGTCATATATGTACACAAGCTGATTGGTGTATTGGCTTTCTGTTTGTCTATGATAGTTCACGATGTATATGTACTTAAGCTAATTGGTGTATTGTCCTTCTGTTTGTCTATGAGAGAGTTCAGGTAGTATATATACTCAAGCGATTTGGTGTATTGTCCTTCTGTTTGTCTATGAGGGTTCGGGATGTATATTTAAACAAGCTAATTGGTTTATTGGCTTTCTGTTTGTCTATGAGAGTTCAGGATGTATATGTACTTAAGCTAATTGGTGTATTTTCCTTCTCTTTGTCTATGAGGGCTCAGGATGTATATGCACACAAGCGAATTGGTGTATTGGCTTTCTGTTTGTCTATGAGAGTTCAGGTAGTATATATACTCCAGCTATTTGGTGTACTTATTGTCCTTCTGGTTGTCTATGGGAACTCAGGGGGTGTATAAGCTAATTGGTGCATTGTCCTTCTGTTTTTTCTATGAAAGTTCAAGTGGTACACATACTCAACATAATTGGTGTATTCTTTTTCTGCTTGTCTGTGAGAGCTCAAATGGTACATGTTTTCAAGATAATTGATGTATTGTCCTTCTGTTTGTCTATGACAGTTCATGTGATACATGTACTGAAGCTAAATGGTGCATTGTCCTTCTGTTTGTCCATGAGAGTTCAGGTGGTATATGAACACAAGTTATTGATATATTGTCTTTCTTTTTTTTTCAATCTTTTGCATTTCTTTTTCTGAGCATAGATTGTTAAAATTTATAACATATTTTTTTGTGTCCGGGATCTTGGATTCAGTTTACAGTACAATTTATAAAGTAATCGAAATTATAAGGCTAATGGGTGTTAACAGAATTATCTGACTATGTAGCGAAGGCATTAATCAGCATTCAATATTTAGGTGACTATGTCTATCTGTATTATTAACTCGTGTGTATTTTGTAAAATTGATTATCTCGAAATTTCTTTCTGTTAACAAAGAAACGGATTCAAAATACTGAATCACATGACACGTTTTTTTGAATCCACATAAATGAGATGATAGTAGTCCACTACTAAATACTGCATAGTTTTCTATCATTTTTTTTTTTACTTTTGCTTTTTAAAGTTTTTAAAAATTACGAATTTTATATGCAGCGTACGCATTCACTGATGTTTGTTTTGTTGCCGTGGAGAAATGACACAAGTGGTGTAGTGCGTATGCACAGGCAGAGGGGAAGTAAATAGATAATGCTGTTTATAAAGAAATTTTGTAAGCAAAGTTTTTTTTTATGTCATAGGAGGCAAACGAACAGGTGCGTCACCTGATGTTAAGTGATCACCACCGTCTATAGACACTTGCAACACCAGAAGAGTCGCAAGTGCGTTACCACCTTGTGTTTGGGGGAGGGTGAGGGAAGAGGTGGGATATCCGGCCTCTCACTGACCGAACATAACGCAGCAATGCAAGCACTGATACTTCTCGTGGGTGTTTCTGTGGGTCGGATGGTAGTACCGCCGGCGAGCCGACACATTCATGCTGAAACCAGTAATAGCTTCAGCGTGGCTCTACCATTTCAAAAAAAAAATATTTTTGTTATAATTTTTTTATGTAACTTCCTCTGTATATAAAATATTTTATTAAAACAATAAACAACACAGAAAAAGTCGCAAGTATGAGCTACATTCTAATTAAAATGTACATTATAGGTCAATTTGGAGATCTTGGTCATCTTAAAACAAATTTAAATTAATTATAGGTTATTTTTTTAGGCGCATGTATTAAACGTAGTACAATTTTACGTGGGGCGTGTGTTCGACAACACGCCTGGCTCGATGGCTGTATCGTCGGTTGGCGTTCTGTGGTCGGAAGGTGGGTGAGGATGGAGAACTGCACAGTTCTAGGCGAGGATGTAATAGTTAAGGATGAATTATATGTCAACGGTGGACAAGTATTGCCTCATAAGTCTATTGCATTATCTGTGCCTGAACCACAGATTATAATGTGATCGTTATCTCATAGTACACAGGGTAGTACCTGTTAGGTACATACATCACAATTTTGCTATAGGATGTAATATTTTTAAGAGCATTATTATTTATCTATATTTTTCTTTGCTTAGATGTATATAATATAAAACTGAATTCTTTATTTAGTTCCTTCATAATGTTATAAAACGTGCCTTTTTTATAAACAAATGTACAATTAGTATGTAATGAATTAATGGTACTTAATTATATGACATTAGTAATTTTCCCTGGCTTCGTTCACGTTTGCTATGTAATAATTATTTTCGAGTCTTTATTTTATATATCAAAGAATAACTAATAGAATGACTGACTAACGGAAAAATGACGGACTACGGAATAACCAGCTGTTCGGGTTGTGCGTTGATAGTTATTCTTTTATATATATATTATGTGTAAATTGACTTGTCAAAAAAATGAAATTTTATGTTATATGGAGTATAGGAATTATATAGTATATACTGTATCATTCGGATCTAATGCAATATTAAGCATAATTTATTTTTTAATAAATTATATTATGTACTTTATATGATGAGATAAAATTTTATTTTTATATTTTTTTTTGTTATCTTGGCCAATTGAAGTTTTCTTGTTACTATATGGATTATATGATATTATTGCCGTGCAATATACTACAATAAGATACATCTATAGTATGATGCCATATTCCTAAAATAAACACAATTTAGAACAATACCTAATGAACTTATTTGAAACATAAATCTTTTTGTGTAATGGATTATTTTTTAGATTTTCTGAGACAATAACGTATATACAAATATAGTGGGGTAAACAGAAGATCTCTTTTTGAAGTCCATTAATAAGACAAAATATATATATTTATACATATATATATAATATTTTATGGGTTAAATTTTGAATCTTGCCTTAAAATATAGATTTTCTCTAAATTGAGCTTAAACTGTATGATTGATTATGATTTTATGATCTTCATAAAATTGTTAACATGACAACTAACTTTCAGAAAAATATAATAATGTTAAAAAATACTTTAGTATATTCATTGCTTTGCAAGTGTTTATATGTAAAAGATAAATTGCATTTATTAATTTTTGAAAGAACTTAGCCTTATAGCTGTAAAGTATAGCCTATGACCTAAGTGGCATCTAAAGTGATAGGGAATTAAAGACATGTATCTGTGCCTATTTTTGATCAGATAGCTTGGATATTAACCCTTTGTATTCGAAGGCTTCTCAGCGGAGTCATTTAAAATTTGTCTTCAAGCCCGAGGCCTCCGCTACGTAGATAAAGCAAATAATTTTCAGTTTTTAACATAAAAACAAATCGTAATAACTAGTGATAGGGTGTTTCATTGTTAGTGACTAATGACCTTCGCGGATTGTTATGCTCTTGACAACAGCAGACAATCGTAGTTTCGAGTTGCTGGTAATATGAATGAAAAAAAACTTCGAGTGCAAAGGGTTAATATATGTAGTGGAAACCTAATTGTTTACTTACACATGAAAAATTATTTATCTTAATTTTTGTTAAGTTACTTAGTGACTACAAATATTATTTTAGTAAGTACTTAGTTTTGTAACTTACGTTTTCTAACATATATAATAGCGAAAATATTTTAATAATGTAATACAGATTTTCGTATTCAGTAGACAACTACATTCCGCTTTTTTGTGTTAGGTTAATTAACATTTTAATTTTACATGTTTCGTCATATCCTATGTACAATATAGTACCTGTTGAAGTGCTGACATAGTTAGTGTGGCCAGATGAAATTTTCAAATATATTTAGTAGAAATTTTTAATATTCCAATATCCATATTATACCAATGATATTTTATGTATGTTGGCCATTTTAGGTATTTATTTCTTATAAATTACCATCGTAAAGAATCTATATGATTTTTTTTTTGACTGAACTGTAATGTAAAAATGCAGTTACTGTGTTATACATAGGATGTGTTGAATATAGTAATAATATAATAATAACTATGGCACTGCCATTTTTATACCAAAAGCGTAAAATTAAGAATGACTTATAAGTAAATATTCTTAGTTCTAATGTGTAATAAATAATAAAAGTTTTTAATAAATTTATGAAGTATAAAATATTAATTATTGTGTGATTTTTATGTACATACCTACAGTATTATTTCAAAATTGTGCATACATTTGCACGTATTAACACTTAGAATATTAGAGTACAATTTTATGAGTGAGTACATATTTGTAATAATTATAGGTTTAATTACCTTGTATATCTAAAGATATGAATTACAGGGTGATGTAGGTTTTTCTAAATCTGGGTGGCTAGCTACCAACATTAAGTTGAACATCTGTTGCCAAGCACATGTTCACCTATCCAGCAGCTGCTCTTTGGAGCCAATCCCACCTAGGGTTAGCATTTTTAAGATTTTAGATTAAATCGTCATATAACCTCGAACGACGTTGTGTTAAAGTGTAAGTATACAAAAAAAAAAACAGCGCACTGAGTAGGACCTACAAGAGGCAGTACATTTATTCAGTACATTTTTTTTTATATTATAGAAGGCAAACGAACAGGTGGGTCACCTGATGTAAGTGATCACCACCGTCCACAGACACTTGCCAACCTGTGTGGAGGGGAAGGGGAGGGAGGTGGGCCTCCGGCGTTCTCACTGGCCGAACGAAACGCAACAATGCAAACACTGTTACTTCACGTCGGTTTTCTGTGAGAGGGTGGTACTACCCCGGGCGAGTCGACCCATTCATGCTGAAACCAGTAATAGCTTTAGTGTGGCTCTACCACCTATTAATTACATATTATTTACACATACTATTTACATGAGAAAGTAAAGTAAGAGTTACTCATTATTTTAGTATGTTCCGGCAAATATTATGTTGCGTTTCTGTGCAAGTGACGTCATTTATAGGATGCCAATAAGAAAACGAGTCCACGCTTCAGTTCAATAGTATATCTTTGAGTATCGAACAAATATTGACATGATTTACGTAAAAGAAATCCTAAAAAGGTTTAACTATTTATGACCGGAATTAAACTAAGATATATAAAGTACTAATTTGTAATGGTCTTTTAATAGGTGCAAAATTTAGAATATTTATTTGTTATATTCACAAAAATTGGTAATCTGCCGCCTTCGTAGATTCTGGGAACATCTAATAACGTTTATATTCGTAACCGGTAGGCTATAATATTTGGTCTAGTAATGGACATAGCCATTGGTTGTGTTGGGACACACTAGTGGAACCTCTTGTATATGAGTTGTCTATTACTGCTTAATGTTATTTTATGAATATATTACTTATGGGGGGTATATTATGTATACTAAACTAGTGTTTAGTACTAGTAGAAACTAGGGTGTAAACAAGTTAAAATTAATCTGACATATCTTTTTAAAAAAAGGTCGAGGCAGTCATAAGGACTGAAGTAAAAACTGAAAACAATAAAATAAATGTGTTCTCTTTTTAATTTTCATATTAATTATAGTTTGAATGACAATATTTCAATTTACAAAATAAATTCAATTTTCAAAATATACAAAATTCATTTATTTCATTATCTATACTAATATATAAAGCTGAAGAGTTTGTTTGGTTGAACGCTATGATCTCAGGAACTACTAGTCCGATTTGAGAAAATCTTTCGGTTATAGATAGCTCATTTATCGAGGAAGGCTTTAGGCTATATATTATCACGCTAAGCTCAATAGGAGCGAAGCACCAATGAAGAATGTTTCAAAATCGGGCACTTTTTTCGTTTTGATTGCTTCGTGTTAGCGTTAATGTTATATACGTTGCCATGGTAATGTGGTAAGTTTCTATCGCAAACATTTTCAAAGATTATTTTGTGTTCCTATTCAAAAAGTTTATTCTATGTTAGTTTTGTTTCCAATTTTTTATTTGCATTTTATTACGTATTATAAAAATAAAGTGTGTGTATGTAAAAATAAATAATAACTTTTTGGTGAATGTATATAACTACAAATAACAAAAAAAAAGGTTTTGATATTCGGCCGTTATTTTTATATTATTATATTTTGTCTGTTGGTTTGTTCCGGGTAATCTCCAAAATGGCTGGACTTATTTTAACAGGAATTTTACTGGCAGATAGTCGAAATTATAGTGGTTGACATATTCTATTTTATGTCTCCGCGGCTTCGTCCGCATTGCTATTTCTAAAATGGTTGGACTGATTATCACGGGATATTCACTGGTAGATAGCAGACCTCATAAAAAGTAATTTTGGTTTTTTATTCGCCTTCGGCCGCAGTAGAATATCCGAAATGCTTGAACTGATTTTCACGGGACTTTTACTGGCAGATAACTAGCTACTGAGCTATTTTATTTTAAGCTAGCGGGCTCGGCAGACGTTGTCCCACCCTGATAATAAAAATAAAAACTTGACAAAGTATACCTAAACCTTCCGCATGAATCGTTCTACCTATTGGTGAAAACGGCATGAAAATCCGATCTGTAGTTTTTGACTTCATCGCGAACAGACAAACAGACAGACCAGAGGACTTTGTTTTACACTATGAAGTGATGAACTGTTACCTGTGCATTCGTTCGTGTGAATTTAATAAAAATAGTTTGTTTACTGTAAACAAGCACGTGAGACGTGCGCTGTACTGGACTCCAAGAATAAATGTATGTAATTTGAATTAGTATATTATCATTTTGGTCAATTTGGCGGCCATTTTGTTTTATTTACCGCGTTTGCATCTATGTACATAACTCAGTGATTATAGCAACGTATAAGAATAATACATGATTATATCGACAATATGGGCATGTTATGTCTATATAATAAACAATTTAATACATATTCGATCGATAATGTATAGTTTAAAATTTTCATTACTTTCTTATATAGTGTTAATGAGCACTGAGGGTGGTACATAGTAGGTTAAAGTTCCAGGTATGTTGCTGATGATAAATCCCATCCCATTCGATATACTATTCGTATTCACATATCTAATGTACACGTTACATGTTACAGTAGATGGCGTAATGTAAAATTGTAAGTAGGCGTGTACATTACAGAAATGCTTTTTCAAAAACATTTGTAACTATGACACCATAGTTATTTAATACATTTAAAAAAAACGCGTGCGAACAGCTAGTCTATAAATAAAGTTAGATATTTGCATTCGGTGAAGCTCTCCTTAGTAGTCCGGTAAAGCTGTTAGACCTTGCTAGGTCAATAGCGTAGTCAGTTCGAGAAAAAAAAAGCATTCGGTGAAGAAATAATAATATTGGCAACATTGTTTTCAAATATTGTACTGCAACACTGATTTGTCAGAAAACTTTTGCGCCAAAATATGGAATTTTGTTCATTTGTTCAGTTAATTTGTATTTACAATTTGTGAATTCGTAATTATATCGAATTAATAAGATGTCAAAACGAAGTAGTACTGGAGCGACTAATACGCTTTTTAATTATTTTTCTAAAACTCCACCATCTAATAAAAAGATCAAAACCGGCTCGGTCGATCTGTCTAGCCCCGAATTGGACCGAAAAGAAAAAGACAATGAAATAATAACTGAAAGTAAGTTTTAAATATATACATACCTTCTTATTATATTTCTATATCTTCATATTTTGTTGTACTATTTGTACCAGAAAATAAAAAAAATATATCAAATATCTTTTGCTGATGTTGTCCCTTTTTGATTTCTTAGAATGACAAAACTTCTGAAGCATGTTTTGGTAAATAAAATCTAGCTATAGTTTATTTCTTTGAACCGGTCTTACGCGATATAAAGTACAAGACTATCACATTACAGAAAATGCAATTTTTGCAATCTGTTATAAGAAGTGCTGTCGCATTATTGTAGTAATATCGTATTCTATTACAATTCTTGCTCATTATAAATTATAAATAACAAAAATCATACCTAATATTACACAATAGGGTCTAAATTAATGAGGTATTATTACTTATATAATAAACTACTTACAGATATAAACTTTTGTGATACTACTGACTTCAGCTATGTATACTACATACATTTAATTTCCAATACATTTTTAGATTTAGTTATTTCATTAAATCAAAGTGATGTTCAGTATGTACTCAAATATTATTATCATTATCGCATCATTACCCTTTAATTGCAATCTTTGTCTATATTGAAGGTAAAAAACGTGTGAGACCTAATTCCTCACCAGAACTGAAAGAATCTCATAACGACGCTGATGAGGAAATACCAATTGCTCCCAAGAGGAGGAAAAGGATAAGAATTAATCCCCTAGATTCTGATGACTCTGATGTTGAGAACAAAGGTAAATTACAAACCACAAAGTCATATATTTTTAGTTATTATGTTTGAATTGTTTATAGTAAAAGAAATATTTATAAGACTATTTCTCAATGAAGACATTGTCTGTGTTGTAATAAAAGTTTGTATTGAAAATTGTACTTATTTACTTATAAAAAGGATAACATTAGTCTTTATTTAGGTAATAAAAAAAACAATTATTTAAATAAACAAAATAAATAAATAGGTAATGGTATTTATCATCTTTTAATACTTTATAGATTTTAGTCTTTGACCACAATCTCATCTGTTGGTCAATGACAATGCGGTCCAAGATGAGTAAACCTTCTTATCTTTTTTTTATATCATAGGAGGCAAACGAACAGGTGGGTCACCTGATGTTAAGTGAGCACCACCGCCCACAGACACTTACAACACCAGAAGCGTCGCAAGTGCGTTGCCACTCTGTGTTGGGGGGAGGGAGAGGAGGGAGGACGGAGGGGAAGGGGATGTGGGTTATCCAGCGTTTTCACTGACTGAACAAAACACAACAATGCAAGCACTGTTACTTCACATCGGTTTTCTGTGAGAGGGTGGTGCTACCCCGGGCGAGCCGACCCATTCATGCTGAAACCAGTAATAGCTTCAGAGTGGCTCTACCACCTCTAAAAGAGGATAGAGAGATTGTCTCTCAAGTGCAGCTGCCTGAATACACTCATATGTGCTTGGTGACAATCGTCAACTAGAGGGTATTAGCTAGCCAGACTGGCTTAGTTAAAACCCTGTTACCATACTATGTTTGTAGCACAATGTCTTCCAACACCAAAAGCTTGAGCTAATTTACAAGGATTCGAACCTATGTCAATGAATGCGGTGCCGAAACATACTAACAACTGAGACATTATCTCTTCAAATGAAATCCCATTACTGGTGTAATACTGATAGATTTATTGATATCCCAATAATAATGGTGGAGTTTTTTATATTGTGGTAAGTTTACTAACAAACGCAGCGGTGATAGTACATTTAAAAAAATTGGTATGTACCCATTAAATTATTTATATTAAAAAAATAAAATATGATTTAATATAAGAACTCCCAAATGAGCTAAGGGTAACTTTTACTAAAAAAAAAAGTGTGTGTGTACTTATGTACACGCGTTAGAAGTTATACTTCTTTGGCGTAACAAGAGAACAATCTGTTCAAAAATTTTATCTTTCGCCTTAATCTACGTTTGTAGAAAAAAACGACAAAAAAAAAAAAAACAAAAAACGACGAGCGTACCAACATGCGCGACTAATATCGAGGTTCAATTTCTATTTTGTTGGTAGCTTTTTTTTCGAGACTTAATGAGCGGTTAAGCAGACAGCTTCATACTGTTAATTTTGTGTCACAAAAATTAAAATTTCACTCTCATCATTTTTTCATAATGCGCCTAAAGAAGTATAACTTCAAAAATTCAACTTCTAGATATTTTGTTTTATACTTTCAGTAGACAATAATGTCGAAAGCACAAAAGAAGAAAAAACGGTTTTGGAGAAAAAACTCCAAGATAGCTTCAAATATGAACCAACTCAATCACCAAAGAGTGCTAAAAAGGGAAAGTCTTCAATTGATACAGGGTATTTCTTCTCTTCTTAATTGTTGTTCAGACTTTTATCCATTCATTCATTAATAATTATTTCAAAGGTGAATCCTTGGAAATTTATACATATAATCATTTTTTGTTTATAAAATACTAGCTTTTGTCTGTGAAATTGTTTGTAGTTGGCAGTTTTTTTTTTCAATGAATTTACTATAATACTTCTTTTGCGATGAAGAGTAAGATTTAAGATATAACATTAACATACATACATAAGAATCATTTGCCGAATGTATGTAAGTGCATCATGCATGCATCTGCATCTATTTGACTATTTGTTATTATGTTTGGTAATTGTCCAGTCAAGATTTGTATGAAAGAAAATATTTGAAAAATCATCTAAAAAAGTGAAAAGTTTTGTCTAAAAAATTTTCATATATAAAGTGAGTGTGTAAGTGAGTTAGAAAACAATAAAGAGATCTTGCAAAATATTATCAGAATTGACATTCGACGTGGTTCAGTTACCATTTTATTTAATAACATGGTCTATTATAAAGAGCAGATTTCAAAGCCATGTGAAGCCAGAGCGGCCTTCTAGTTTTTAACAATACTTCCATAATTATATTAATAAAATATGTATTAAAGATCTCATAGCAATATTTAATTCCATTTAGTCCAACACCTGGTCCGGTAAAACAAGCAGAAGAGAAACAAGTAGCGGTAGTAGCAGATGAAGGAAATTGGATCCATTGTAAGCTGGAGTGGTTGAAACCGGATAAAGTGAAGGATGCTATGAAAAGAAGGCCTGATCACCCGGACTATGATCCAAGTACATTATATGTACCTTTAGATTTTTTGAAGACACAAACTCCGGTACATTCTTTCTATTTTACAAAATATTTTATTATTATTATTGATTCATAATAATAGTAATAGATAATTTTTAAATAAATTCTAATCATTGATTTTAAAAGTTATTTTAAATTGAATAAAAATTGAATAGTAATAATTATCAAAAATCAAAAGCAGGGTAGTAAATAAAAAGTGAAAAGCCTAATTTCACAAACTTATTTCTATTGAATAACAATACAAATAACATTTCAAAATGAGCTAAATTCAATTTTAATTGTTCATATAACGTTTTTTTTTAATTTCTAGTTTTTATATACACCAAGAATGTTCATAAGGTTTTTATATATTTGTTACAATTACAAAATTTGAAGATCTTGAAAAATAACTTGAAATATTAGGAACGACTAAAATTGGATTTAGCGTCTTTGAAATGTAAGGACACAAATAAAACATCTGGAACAGTAACACACTTAGGTGTGTTTTGTTCCAGGATCAGCATGTTTATATCTAGGCTTGTTAGAGGCTGGTTATTAATAAACATAAATAATGATTGTATTTCCAGGCACATAAACAATGGTGGGAGATGAAATCCACTCACTATGATTGTGTGTTATTCTTTAAAGTTGGCAAATTCTATGAACTTTATCATATGGACGCCTCTGTGGGTGTTAACGAATTAGGATTTTCTTATATGAAGGTATAGTTTTTCATAATTTCAACCATGTTAGATCCATATAGAGCTTTCTAATTAATTTTGAAATTGTTTTAGGGAGACTTTGCACACTCTGGTTTCCCAGAGAGCGCTTATGGGAGAATGGCATCCACTTTAGTATCGAAGGGTTACAAAGTGGCTCGCGTTGAGCAGACCGAGACACCTGATATGATGCAAGAAAGATGTAGAAAAAGTAAGTTCCTACTACTAGTACTAGTGTTAAGTCGAGAAGTTCCAGGTTCGATTTTCGCTCAGTACTGATTTTTATGTGATGAGCATAATGATCAGTTCTGTGTCTCGGTTTTAAATATCCTTTATGAGTATATATGTGCTAGTTGTTACCAGCGACTTAGCACGCGTTGAATTTAGCAAAAAAAAAACTTGTTCACTGTAAACGTGTGCGGGGTGCCGGCGGTTCTGTACACTCCTTTATTATATGTGTGCGGATTTTTCTAAAATAAATGTAGACGAAGTTACTCTTGTAATACGAAGTTACTCTTGTAATACGTGCCAATGAAAGTCCCTACCAAACCGGTCCAACCAACCGATAGAGGAAACAAACAAACAGATGCAATTCGAAAATTGATTTTATGTTAGAATTAATGTGTATACCTTTTTTTCATATCCATATAGTAAAAAGTGTTTTATTTTGACACTTCAAACAGAAATTTGATTATTATTTATTTGTATAGATTATGTATGAAATAAAAAAAAATTGTGAATATTTTATCAGCTGGACAAAATACAAAATTCGACAAAGTGGTCCGTCGTGAGATATGCCAAGTGACAGTTCGGGGGACTCAGGTGTGCGGTCTGCAGGACCCGGGCCCCGGGGAGGCAAATGCTACTTATATGATGGCTATTGCTGAAGAGGTAATTCATGTTTGGTTTTCCATTCTCAGTAGTATACTCTGTAACCTTGTAAGATGGTACTGAAAGAAAACATTACCTGGTGGTAGGGTATTTCAAGTAATTCTCCTCTCCTCTCTACTTCAATTCTATAGCTGTTACGGTTCATTTATATTTATTTAATCATCCCGCACATACGTCACGTCTCTTCTGGAAACAACTCGAGCCGAGGACGTCCCCAAATGGAGCCCTAGAGCTGTTACTATCGCGATACAATGACTCACCCACATCACTTTATACACACATGAGATCACCTCACATATGTGCACACATTACACACATAGTGGAAAGGTTTTATTTTTTTCCCTTAATTGAACTGAATCAAGTAGTTTAGTTCGTTTCAGTGAATCATCATCACATCATCATTTCAATTGTATGATTCACACACGAATATATGTATGAATAGTTTAGCTAGGTCAGATCCGGGATATCAGCAACAGTCCAAGCCGAAGTGTGCCGCGCACCCTTGAGCTAGTTGCCTAAATAAAATCGGCTGAGAGCCTTAAGGGCTCGCCTTATTAGCCCGGTGAAGCTGTAAAGGCCTTACAAGGCCAATAGCGTAGTCAGTTCGAAAAAAAAAAAAATTATGCGTCCATTGGTATGTTTTGACAGCTGTTTTTGACAGTAAGTCTCATATTAACTGTATTGTAATGTAGGTGGTAGAGGCACGCGGAAGCTATTACTGGTTTCAACATGAATGGGTCGGCTCGCCCGCGGTACTACCACCCGACCCACAGAAAACCGAACTGAAGTAACAGTGCTTGCATTGTTGCGTTTCGTTCGGTCAGTGAGAGCGCCGGAGAAACACCTACCTTTCCCTTTCCCCTCCCCCCTCCCCCCAAACACAGGCTGGCAACGCACTTGCGACTGCCCTGGTGTTGCAAGTGGCTATGGACGGTGGTGATCACTTTACATCAGGTGACCAACCTGTTCATTTGCCTCCTATGATATAAAAAAAGAATTACTGATTATTACTCAACTTAAAGAAAATAAAAGGAAAAAAAGATGTGGGCAATTCAAAGCTGTACAAGTGTATTCTTCAAAAAATATATAAACGATACACGTGAACAATACACCACGCTGGTTGTGACGTCATAATACGCTAACACGTACACTACAATACAACAACAACAATACGTACAATAATACACATGTACAACGCTCGTACCAGAGTGAATATTAGGTGGTACAATATACAATTTTCATTTGGCTGACACTTATAATAAGAAACACTGTATAATGCGTTCTATCTCATTCTCTCGCACATTAAATCCTATAGGTCATCTCTTGTAAAGAAGTTTTCATTTCACAAAAAAGGAATGTGTTTTTTTAAGGAATTAAGTATCTTTTCTTCATTGTACAGGAAATTAACGGATGCAGTACATACGGGGTGTGCTTCGTTGATACTTCAATAGGTTTGTTTCATCTCGGGCAATTCATTGATGACAAACATTCATCGAGATTGCTCACTACGTTAGCACATTACCCACCGGCATTGGTAAAACACACGTTCGCATAATATTAGTAATATTAGTAAGGATGTAGATTAATAAAAAGGACATTTTTAGATTGTATTCGATCGGAAAACGACTACTTTGAGAACTAGTAAGCTGCTTACGACACATTGCCACAGCGCTCGTAGAGAGTCCCAAAATATGTGGGCTCCGGACAAAACATTAAAAATATTGGCCGAGAAGTATTATAAAACGAATGCGGATGGCGATTGGCCTGAAGGTATCAAGGAATTTTTACATGAAGGTATTATGAAATTTTCCATCTTCTATACATATAATAAGAATGTAAATGTAACGTGCCTGTACTTTTTCGATTTTCGTAATAAAAATTGTTGCAGGTGTCTAGGAGTAAGTAATAAAATACATTTCAATCAATTTTAGAAATGTCTGTCTGTCTGTTTGTATGAACATGCATCACTGCTAAGGTACTGGGTTCACAATGAAACCTCACTAAGAATGTCATAAAACATATACCCGAGAGTAACTTAGTTTTTGTTTCATTAAAATCGGGTCGGTCTATCAAATGTTATTGTACTTTTAAAGACGACGCGCCTTAAGCACGAGAGAAAAGTAGATAAGTAAATGGACTTAATACATTTAGATGACTTTATTAATCACTGTTTTTTACATAAAGTTCCATGCGGACGAAGTCGCGGGCACAGCTAGTTATGAATAAACTATATAAAACCATTATATTACATTCCAAGATCCCGCCAAAAACTCAATAATTGGTGGTTTTACAGGTGACGCGTTAGGTCTGACACCAGCTGCGAACTCCTACTTAGCAATAAAAGCGTTAGGCGGCTGTGTTTCCTACCTCACCGATTGTCTCCTAGACATTCAAGTACTAGGCATGTCACAATTCACGTCATATGCGCCCCCTGACGTGTTAAATAGAACCTTATCACAAGAGACTAAGGTTGACAATAGATGGGAAGGCGGTAATACTATGGTTCTGGATGCGATAACACTGAGAAACTTGAGAATAGTACAAGACAGTGGATGCTTGTATGACAGATTGAATTTTTGTTCAACAGCGATGGGCAAGAGGTAAGTTTGGAATTACTTTTTTATTAATTTTATTTTTGGCATCTAATCTTCTAAATTACTACTGCCATTATTGAGTAATAGCATTACAAGTGCCTTATAATAATATCAATGTTCCAACAAGATGGTGGCTCTCTTGTTAGATTTTCCAGGGCGTTTTGGTGACATCTCAGAATTAATGATTCATGGTATTCTTTCCCATACACTTCACTTGCTCACAGTAACCGAAATATATAACATATAATATTACCAATATTACAAAATATAGAGTCAAGTAAGAACAAGATTATGAATAAAATGTAAAATACACTAACTCCATTACGATTCCGCAAAAAACTCTCGATAATATTGTTAGACAAATGCCGTTTATGTCAAAAGTAATTTATTCGTCGTACAAACAAAAATAAAACGGTCTCACTATAACACGATTATGTTACAGTTACACTTATACTTTATAACGCTATAGTTATAGTTTACTTGAAGCGTTTTTCCTTCTATTTATTTATCTTTGTATTCGCTCCTATATCTAAAATAGAACTCCACTCGGAAGCACCGCGGCGCTCTTATATATCTTTCATTAAAGAAGGGTGGAAAACTCCAGAAGACTGACGTCATTATTCGAACGTTTCGACAAAGTTCGAGACAGGCTATTTTTAGAACTCCATTGTTTCTGACTCCAATGTCAAAGGATGACTTGTCTTTGTGATTTTTTGTGACAACGAGTTTGCATACAGGGTGTAGGCTTAGTCGATAGCGTGTCCGGACACAACGTCAGTGGACGTAGGTTCGAATCCTTGCAACCGAGTCGGAGCTTCCAGTGACGGAACACATCCCTACCACCATGCTATGGTTTCGTCACAATGCTTTTCTTCACCTAAAGCTCATACTAATTTGCTAGGAATTGTACCTATATCTATCGATGTGGTGTCCGAACACGCTATCAACCAAGCCATCACAGTTTCAAACTCAGAAACGTTATTTTATTAATTATCAGGTTACTTTATCAATGGGTCTGCGCACCTAGTAGCAATCTGAAGATCATAAGAGAGAGGCAGGAAGCTGTGAAGAGATTATTCGAGAACCAAGAAGTGTGTCAAGATGCGAAAACTGTCTTAACGACATTGCCAGATCTGGAAAGGCTTTTAGCGAAGTGAGTCTTTATTATTCTTATTTATAGTTTATATATTTTTATTAACTCGTTGTGAGTATATATTGAACCAGTTATCGACTTCGCTAACACGCAGCGGAAACTCTGAAAAGGAATATAAACCCCGATTTTGAAACATTCTTCATTGGTGTGCCGCTCCTATTGGTCTTAGCATGACGATATATAGCCTATAGTCGTCCTCGATAAATAAGCTATATAACACTGAAAGAATTGTTCAAATCGGACCAGTCGTTCCCGAGATTAGTGAGTCAACCAAACAAACAAACCCTCCGGCTTTATAATATTAGTATAGATTACTACTCTTCTCTCGTACTTACCTCGAGCCGTCATTCAAATTACAGTAACCTTTGATAAAGTGGATCGATTTTAATGAAACAAAGACTAGGTTATTCTCGTGGATATGCTTTATGATTTTCTTGATGAGGTTTTATTGTGAACCCTGTACTTTAGCAGTAATGCGTGTTCATACAAGCAGCCAAATAGACAGACAGACATTTCTAAAAATGATTGAAATGTATTTTATTGCTTATTCCTAGACACCGGCAACAATTTTTTTCATGAAAATCGAAAAAAAGTAGCGTTTGATTTACATTCTTATTATATGTAGAGAAGAAGATAAGTATTGATTGCAATTAAAATGCTTATGCATAATAGATGAGATATCTTATTCACAACGTCTCGGGAAGCATCCATCAAAACACATACTTAGTACATATCTTCTGTTATATTATTGTTATATCTTAGTCGGTCTTAGTATTTGATTATTTTGATTACAATCGGATACTCCAGTACATGAAAGCAGACTGTAAAATAACAACCTTATAAGCAACTCTTGCAATCCGCAATGTACTGATATAGTATTGTAATTTAAAAAGGACATTAAAAGATAAGAATGAAGCCGTCATAAAGGCAATAATCTCAATGAAAAAAAGGGTGTGTGTACTTATGTACACGCGTTAGAAGTTATATTTCTTTGGCGTAACAAGATAAAAATCTTTTCAAAAATTTTATCTTTCGCCTTATACAAACAACAAATACAAAGAAACAAAATGTTGACTATAGCTAACTTCAGGGTGTCGGGTTTTCGTGACGGTGTGCGCGCGCATCATAAAAATTTACTCTCATAATTTTTCCCTAACGCGCCAAAAGAAGTATAACTTCAAATAAAAAACCTAATATATGTAACAAATGTAAACTAACGTAACGTAACAAATGTAAAATAGTTAATACTTAAGATAAATAATAACAATAGGTGCTCGCATTTTAATCGATTTTTGACATGACTAATAAAATTAACCAAAGCAGAAAAAAGTAGGGACTAAGTCTCTGTAGAAATTTAAAAAAATATATTTAAATAATTTGCATCAATTTTTTGGGGTTCACCAAGACCATACAAGCTAAGTTACCTAAGAATCTTCACACAGACAACTGTTTTTTTTCCATTACGCGTAAGAAAATAGTAATCTATTGATTGGATAGAGTTCACGCCCTCGGTAACTTGAACAAGTCGAAACAGCATCCCGATTCAAGAGCGATATTTTACGAAGAGAAGATATACTCGAAAAGGAAAGTTCTAGACTTCATATCGGTTTTAAACGGATTCACTGCCGCATTGAAACTGGTCGAGTTGTTCAACGACATCGATTCAACGCTCCTGAAAAGGATAACACAGCACAATCCAGAAGGAAAGTATCCTGATTACAGGAACACATTGAAGTTTTTTAAGGTATTTATAATACATACCTGTTATGCAGTTTTCTCCGGATCTTGGAATGTCATGTAGTGGACTTTATATTTTATTCATAATCTTGAGTTATTCGGCTCTGTATTATGTAATATTGGTGGTGTTTTACGTAATATAGTTTGGTTATTGTACACAAGTGAAGTTGATTGGAAATAATATCACAGAGTATGGATTCTGACTGCCACAAAAACTCCCTGGAAAGCTCTAACAAGACGGCCACCATCTTGTTAGTTCATTGGAATGATCGCAAAAACTTATAATATCACGACCTTACTCGACAATGGCAGTAATAATCTACTAGAAGAATGGTTGGAAAAAAAATACCCGTTATATTTAGTTTTATTTTTGGCCACCAATCTTCTATAGATTATATATACTGCCTCTGTCGAGTAGCTAATATTACAAGTTTATTGCAATCACTTCAATGTTCTAAAGATATGGTGGCCCTCTTGTTAGAAGATATATTACATATATATTACAAGATATATAGTTAAATAAGACAAGATTATGAATCAAATATAAAATCCACTACATGACATTCTAAGATCACTCCAAAAACTTCTATAATACACGATATAAATGATTGTAATTATGCGAAACTTATTAATTCGTATTGTCGACTTAGTCGCATCTAGGATAGAAACAGAAGAGCATAACACTTTTCCTTACGTGACGATTTCCACCATTGGACTCCAACCTCAAGCTCTATTACTTGGATAAATATTTTTTGAGTTTTTTCTAGGAAGCGTTTGATCAGAAGGAAGCAGAAAAAGAAGGGCGTATTTTACCAGGAGCTGGTGTAGATCAAGAGTACGACTCGACGATAAACTCTATAAAGGAGATAGAAGAAGAATTGAAAGAGTATTTAGTTGAACAAGAGAAGTATTTTCGATGTCGTGTGAGTTACATTCATATATTTCTTTGGGATTTCTAAGCAATAGAAAAAACTGTTTTTCTATAGAAGCATGTTAATCTTATTGTTTTTCGAATATATTAATGACGTCAGAATGACAGAAGCATGACATAATTTTCACAATCATATTGAAATGTCAAAGCAGTATACCCCGTCTTTTTGATTTTAAATCTTTGCTTTTATATGTGTTTTCTCCCTTTGTCTATACTTTGGCCAATTTTATAATTAGTAACAAAATTAAACATTAACATTACTAACATTAATTATTATGTAAATTTATATTTATTTATTTAAGCATGATTATATATATTGTATTTGTCCTTGGATATATTACACTGGCCTAATCTGGAAGAGCAAAATTATACAATTAATATTTAATACTACCTATAAAGTGACTCTCCCATGACTAACTTGACACAGGCAGAATTTGTATCTACGAGACACCAATATATAAATGTTGAAGTTGAAGTTGAAATGTCAAAGCAATTTAAAAAAAAATGTCTCTTAATCACTGAATCTATTAATTTCTATGCAGATATTATATAGAGGTGTACCGAAACGACAAATCCTGAGAAGTATATAAAAATACCAGTGCGCATAGGCGACATGCTTGTTTCAATGATTCAACTATTATGGGCTATGTTATTAGAAATTATGTTTGCTATTTCTAAATTATTAAGTCTTTTTATATATGAAAGTCATACCATTATTTCGGGAATTCATAGATACTTTAGCTAAATTAGCTACCTATTATATAGCTTAGCTATTATAACCAAAATTAAATAAAACATTTGGATCATAAAATGAGCTGGAGTTGAAAAAGAAATTAAAACGTGGTGCCATCTATGTGATATCTATAGCAGTCGGTCCTACAGTTTTACTGTCAACAAACTCATTTAAAGCACCATCTGTTCGAGACTGATGAAACTTATAATTAATAACAATAATCAACATTGACAGTCATTTAATTTGTAATGAAAAAAATATTGAGGCCATTATTCGAAATATAAATTATCTTACCTTTTAAGTTGGACCAATGGAGTAATGGACCAGTACATAAATTAACTTAAATATTCCTTTGTATAGTATGATTTTTATTTTATTTTAGAAAAAGTTACGGTTCTGTACAAATATAATATACTAAAGAAGCAGTGTTCAGTATAGTGCACGTTTAAATTAAATATACAAGCTAAATGTCATGAGGACGAAATCGGGGCTGACAGCTAAGTCATGAATATTATAATAAAAAGATAAAAAAATCTTATTTATATTAATAATTTCCAGTTAACATACGTAGGTAGTGATAAGAAGCGTTATCAGATCGAAATACCAGAGAAAGCCGCGGCCAAAGCCGGGTCTGATTATCAACTGGAAGGGGCGAGGAAAGGATACAAAAGATTTTCTACAGCAGAGACAAAAGTATGTATATATTATTTTATAATTACTCCTTTGTAAGTAAAATGTACTAATCCGAACATTAAAAAAATATTCATTAAAACCTTTTTTTAAATTTAATTCTTATGATAACAGATTTAAATCACTAATTGTGTAGTATGTTATTGGATATTGATTGTAGTATATAATTGCTGTATCATAATAAATCTATAAATAATGTAAACATATATAAATAAAATTAAAGTGTTTATTGTTTGTTCAAATTAACCTTCGGACTGTCGAAAACCATGGTGGTTTAAGCTCTAAACGAATGGAGACCATATGATTCATGGGTCAACAGACAAATTGGCTCGAAATTCATTAACATGGTCCGCCATTTTTAGATCTTAAAACACAGACTAGAGATGTCCGAAGCAGTTTAACTGATTCTGACAATATCTCTATTAGACATAGATATAGGAATGTTATGAGTATTATCTAGACTATATATAATTGTGCTTTGCGGTAAGGGTTGAGCATTCATAGTGAAGATTAACAAAGCTAATATAAAAAGCGGTTAATGTTAACAACAAAATTACATTCCATAACTTGTGCGCTTTAGACGCTTTTACGCTATATTATAGAAAAAGCTTTACCGTGATTATTTTTATTTCAGGATCTCTTATCACGAATGATAGCAGCAGAAGACCAGAAGAAAACGGTCCTGAAGGACCTCAGTCGTCGGATTTTTGAGAAGTTCTCATCGAATTACAATGAATGGGAAACGGCTGTGCAATGTATTGCGAGTTTGGACATATTGTTGGCTTTTGCTGAATTCGCTAAACAACAAAGTGGTGATATCTGTTTGCCTGACGTCACATTTGACAAGGAACTTAAGGTAAGTGAAATGTAATAAATTTTAATCAAAATCACAGTCTGTCAAAGGGCAAAAAATGAATCTTAACTGTTGAGGTATTTATGACGTCATACGTTACTTAGTACACTTTATCTATGAAAGGCCGAGGCAGATCGTTATTGTAATAACAAAATATGTATAGTTTAAATGCAGTAGAAGTGAAACTTTCAAAAAGAAAACGTGGAGGGCGTATGTCTCACTGTTTTCTAATACCCAAAGACAAGCTAGACGCTGCTCCCACCCTAACTGACACAGTGTTTATCGTCACACAAAAATGTTCCGGATCAAAATTTGAAAGTCCTCCCATGAGAATTAATGAAAAGAGTATAAGTAACTAGCTTTTGACCGCGACTTCGCCTGCGTGGAATAGTTATTTTGGGCTAACGCTAACACGCATTGGAAGCTCTCAAAAGAAAAAAGAACTCCGATTATGAAACATTCTTCATTGGGGCTTTGCTCCTATTGGTCTTAGCGTGTTGATGTATAACCTATATCCTTCCTCGATAAATGAGTTATCTAACACTAATAATTTTTCTAATCGGACCAGTAGTTCCAGATATTACCCACTACAACCTCACAAACTTTACCTCTTTATAATATTAGTATAGATTAAAAGAGTATAAACATTGTATAGGGTATAAATTTGTATTCTAGCCTTACATAAAAATAGTGGAGGGCAGGCACCCGTGTATATCTATGATAAACGATTTCATACCAAACGACACGAGCTTGGGCACTGAGAACAATGCGAGTTTGCTGCTACTAACTGGTCCCAACATGGGGGGCAAATCCACACTCATGCGACAAGTGGGATTGCTCACTGTACTTGCACATTTGGTAAGTCACCCTTATTATTAAGTTGTATGTCTGTCTGCTCGTCTACTATATACAATTTTACAATCGATTTTATGTAAGTTCCTAATGAGCGAAATTTTAGTTCAAATCTATATAAAAACAAGCGGGTCCGCTGGACGTTTTCCTGTCTTGATAATAAAAAAAAATCCTAAAATATAACCGCAGCGCTACCTATCGGGTTCAATTGTGAATCTAAACCTTTTTTGAATCCACCTGAACACTCACTAAAATTCTCATCAGAATCTGTCCAGCCGCTTAAGAGGAGTTCAGTCATATACACACGTACAGAAGAATTATATATATAAAGATGTAATATGAACTTGCTTTTATTTATATTTAATTCGTGGTTGGCAGGTTAAATACATTAGTAATATTGTGGTTGGAAGGGTAGATACGTTAGGAATATTGTAGTTGGCTGGGTAGATACGTTAGTAATGTTGTGGTTGGTAGCGTAGATCCCTTAGTAATATTGTGGTTGGCAGGGTAGATACGTGAGTAATATTGTGGTTGGCAAGGTAATTACGTTAGTAATATAGTAATTGACAGGGTTGTTATGTTAGTAATATTATGGTTGGCAAGGTAGTTACGTTAGTAATACTGTGGTTGACAGGGTAGATACGTGAGTAATATTGTGGCTGGCAGGGTAATTACGTTAGTAATATTGTAGTTGACAGGGTAGATACGTGAGTAATATTGTGGAGGACAGGAAATATATGTTAGTAATATTGTGGTTGGCAGGGTAATTACGTTAGTAATACTGTGGTTGACAGGGTAGATACGTTAGTAATATTGTGGTTGACAGGGTAGTTACGTTCCGGCACAAGAGTGCAGTTTGAGCCTCGTGGACCGCATCTTCACTCGGCTGGGCGCCTCCGACGACATCCTGTCGGGCCAGTCCACCTTCCTCGTGGAGATGAACGAGACGGCCGCTATAGTGCGACACGCGACTCTGCACTCACTCGTTCTGCTTGATGAGTTAGGTATGTACTGATACATGTATATTACGTACAATGGTTTCTAAGCTTTTAAAGCTTTGAAACACTAAATAAATTTATTATGTTATAGCATCCCAAGTGCATATAATTCTTTCGATATAGGAAAAAAAAAAACTTTAATACTTCTTCAGTCTATGATTACGGATTTTTAGATAAGACAGGAATTCTCTTACAAATGATGTTCTAGTTCGAAAAAAAAACCTATGCGGTCATTACATTATGTAAGGAATAAAATAAAAATGTTTATTTAACATTTTAGCGAAATATTCACTTATTAAAATTTCGATATAAAATAGAGAATTGTAAATCATATGAAAAAAATGTTAAATAAACATAAGTCGTAATGAAGTTTCCACGCGTTTGTTATTGAAATTATACAACTGGCTACGGACGATTTTCCTCTGCTCGGATTTCGATATTCGCACGCGGACACACCCGTATAAAGAGATGTAGATAAAGTCGCATGTAAGTGTCTTAATGCTTTTTCCTTACGTGACGGTTCCTATCGTCCAACTCTTACTACAAGCTTCGCTTCATTAATAATTGACAGTATGGCGCAGCTTACATGGTTGATACTTTAATGATATTTTTTATAATAGTACGTATTTAGCGTCCCTTGCAGTATCACCACCTGGGACATACACCTTTCTATTCGTGGAACTGGTATTTTTGGGGACCAGTCCAGTTTCTTTGTGGACCAACCAATTTTTTTATTGACCAATCTAGTTTTTGTGGACCAATCTATTTTTTATTGACCAATCTAGTTTTTGTGGACCAGTCCAGTTTCTTTGTGAACCAATCTATTTTTTTATTGACCAATCTATTTTTTTGGACCAGTCCAGTTTCTTTGTGGACCAACCTATTTTTTTATTGACCAATCTAGTTTTTGTGGACCAATCTATTTTTTATTGACCAATCTAGTTTTTGTGGACCAGTCCAGTTTCTTTGTGGACCAATCTATTTTTTTATTGACCAATCTAGTTTTTGGACCAATCCAGTTTCTTTGTGGACCAATCCAATTTTTTAATTGACCAACCTACTTTTTTAATGGATTGATCATGTTTTTTTGTGGACCCATCGGTTTAGTTTTTTGCGAACCATTCTAGTTTTTTTTAACAGGTCGTGGTACATCAACATACGACGGTACAGCGATAGCGTCCGGCGTGTGCGTAGAGCTAGCTGAACGAGAATGCAGGGTTTTGTTCTCGACCCACTACCACTCGCTGGTGCACCACCTCGCCTCACATCCCGGAGTCCAACTCGGTCATATGGTAACCAACTCATATTTATCGGTTGTCTATATATTTGTGTGTTTTTCTATATATTGGAGTAACGTTCGTTCGCGTGAATTTTGAAATTAAAATACAGCCCATGTTGTTCACTGATGATTTATCTTTATATAGCTGAAAGAATTTCTAAGTACTTTTTAAGTTTATCGATTATCGATAAAAATTCAATTCTTTTCTCTTTATAATAATAGTATAAATATTATAGTGGACGTTACTTGGCACTTCCGCCTGGAACTTCAATGTAACGCTCACTATAATGATTAAGGATTGATTTCCGTAAAGTAGAGTATCAAGAAGTCGTTTCATGAGTTTTTTTTTTTTCTTGAATTGATTACGTTATTGACCTAGAAAGATCTTAACAGCTTCACCGGACTACCGTTTCTTGAGAGAAATGATGGTATTCTTAAATAATACTCCTACCCAGTATATCTATCTGGGGAGTTACTATTGAAATGCGTCCGTGCTATTGACTATATCGCGGGAGTTACTAATGACCTGAAACAGTATTGGTTGAAGTTATCGGCTCTTCATGTATCTTTTTTTTATATCATAGAAGGCAAACGAACAGGTGGGTCACTTGATGTTAAGTCATCACCACCGTTCATAGATACTTGCAACACCAGGGGAGTCGCAAGTGCGTTGCCATCCTGTGTTGTGGGGGGTGGGGGGATGAAGGGAAATGGGAGGGAAGACGGGCCTCCGGCGCTCTCAAAAAACACGATTTACCCTGTTATATTTAATCCTTATCAGTATAATATTTCCATTGTCAGGCCTGTATGGTTGAGACTGATGAGTCGACCCCGGATAATGAAGACCACATCCCAGAAGAGACTATAACGTTCCTATACAAGTTATCGCCCGGGGCTTGCCCGAAGTCTTACGGTTTCAACGCGGCGCGACTCGCGGGGGTTCCCAGAGATATCATACTGAGAGCGCATCAGATATCAAAGAACTTGGAGAGGGAAGCGACTTGTGTCCGTGCGTTTAGAAATATTACGAAAATGGGAAACGATGCGAAAAATGTCAGGGAATTGTTGGCAGATTTGGTTATTTGAACTTACAACGGGTTCGAAATTAACTGTAATTATTTTTTAAGTTGTCATTAAATGTTATCTAATTGCTTTAAGGTATGCAAACATATCGAATGCAAATATTTTTTTCAATAAAATTTATAATATTCACTTTTCGGCTTGATTTTTCAGAAATCATTTCGCTCCTTTAATAAAGTAAGAAGTAACTCGAAAAATCATTTTGGTGGGAAAATACATTGAAAATTTGATCATGTTTACACGTTCTTATTAAATTTATTTTAATAATGAAGGGTTTTAAGTCAATTCTAAATATAGGCGTAAATAGTGTAATTATATTGTTATTTGGTCATTGCAGAAAAAAAAGGATTGTGTGGTTTTATGAAACCACGGTAAAAGTGAAACTTTTTCTCACACTATAGACATTTAACTAATAATAGTCTATACACTACACGGTCAGCTGCTGCGAACTATAGGCGCCGCCATATTGGCCCTGGCTGCTCTGACGAGCGCCTTTCACTTTATCCCTATTCCGCGGCCGACCATCACGCGACATGCAACACACAGACGAAAAAGTTTGAGACGATGTAATAAAAGTTTCACCTTAAAATATCACCATTTGTAACAGAAAAACGTTTAAATAAGTATTTTAAAAAAGTTCGTAGTTAATACAGTTTTTTATAAAATATGTTGCAAAATAAGTTCAACACTTATTTATAAGGAATATTAATAGGATTAACAATATAATGCATCACAATAATGAATTAAGTCCCAATGTTACCGAAAAAACTAAGTATATACCTACGTTAAAAAAAAACATAAACCTGAATTAATTTATTTTTTAAATAGATTAAATTAAATAATTATTTTTTATAAAAACAGGGACTTATTTAAT
>AP028430.1:10097175-10105175 GCA_036509395.1 Antheraea yamamai
TAAACGATCAGCACCCAATTTACCCAATTTTTTTTAATGGCACTGTTAAATTACACGTTGGCGTCGGCTTGATTAATATATTTGTTAAACTTATACTAAATAAAAAAACCTTATTTATAGAATACACACAAATAAATACAACAACGAAGTACGAACTTTAAGAAGAAATTTACATACTAAAGTGTTTTACGCAATGTTTTACTGTGGACAACTTTTGTCTATGGAATGCATTTTCAATGCTAATAATAAATTCATAGAACAGACAATAAAACATATCGTCGTTGAGTTGCAAAATTCATGTCGCAATGAAGACTATATACTGTTTTACTATAAAACTCGTATAAGTTGTGTTTGAAACTGTTATATACGAACAGATTTACGAAAAAGGGATTTTAGCTGCTTTTTAAGATCTTTAGCGGTTACTATTATTAACATTTTTTTATTTAGGGGCACGTTTTTTTTTTACCAATTTGTACATAAAATACTTTTATATTACTATAAGTGCCCTTTCACATTAACCTGAGCAAAAAATAAATATTTTGGTTCTTAGCCAAATACTAGTATAGTAAAACATGGTAAGATTTGGAAGAGTTATGACTACGACATTGTTAAACACTGAATCAAGCAAAACATCTGAAATCGTCAATATTAAAGGTCAATATCTTACAATGTCATTTCGAGGGCAAAAAACACTACCGCTTAAAACACTATGATCTAACATAAAATAAATAGTCAACATACACAGTAGACACTCACTAATCCGGCATTTTGAAAACCAGGGGTGTCGAATTACTGGATTGTATAAAAAATCGTATACAATTTTCAGAGGTTATACTGATACCGGTACACAAGCACGGATCGAAAGTAGGGAGTAGGGACACCTGAGCGTAGGGTGCCGGATTATTGGACATATCGGATTAGTGAGACTCTACTGTAATTAAAATTTTACATAGCTCTGTGAACATAACAAAATGTATTACAAATTTCCTAAACGTACACCGGTGACGTAAGTTACGACGTCTAGTTAATTTACACTCATAGTTCGTCGAAACTGGAACTCTCACGTTCGTCGAAGGGTCGCGCGCGTTCTCCCCACCGGTCCCATCTCTCTGAGCTCAGGAGCGACTCGGATTCCTCATCCTGTCTGGGCGTCGGGTACACGATGCCGTCCCCAAAGCTATACCGTCCATATTAATTGTTATTTGCTCATGTAAATATAGATGATTTTTATAAAATAAATTTTTTTTATTCAGATTAGGCCCTGAGATGAACGTCAAAACAATCCAGTCGTTCAGAAAGAAACGGCAAGATACTCCATCTGGTTTATCTTTTCATGATACATATTTTTACAAATATAGATAGTTAAGATTCTTTTTTGGAGGACACACAGAGAGGGGCGTCATTTCCAGACATCACCATCGTTCATATATTGATCTACCCTTTAGATTGAATGTTTTTTGTATGAAAATTTTTCTACACGGTTGTTTTGAATAACATAAAATAATTATATAATCAACGAATTTGTTTTTAGGTAAAAGGTTCAGGGGCCTCAGACTACTGATAGTTTTACAAAATAAATTTTGTTTTTTTTTTTTTGTAAAAAAAAATATATTCATGCATTTAAACATCTGAAAATATTCTCATACTCAAAATTTAAAATTATTTAGGGACTTCACCTCTTCGGTACCTCAGGGCCTGCCAATATTGAATCTGGCCCTGTATATAATATACAAACAATAATGTTGCTTAGCCATTTTATACGTACACCGAAAGTCTTCTAGTCAATACAACTTTAAAGAAAAAATGGTATTTACGTATTAATACAACCACAGTGCGCACGCCGACCGCTTTCGCGGCCAAACTTAACCGAACCAAGATGGGAAAACCGAAAAAAATAAATCGGTTAGGTTAGATTTGCGAAACAAAGATTACGAAAGGAACTGCCGCGGCCGGCTCGCGCGTTGTTTTTAATACGTAAGAACCGAAAAAATTATCTACTAATAAATACTTAATTATAGATATTATAATTATGAATGTAAAATCAACATAAGAATTGTTTGGAGATTATGTAAAAAAAATACAGCATTAACTAAAATCAAAGGTTTGACCAATATATCTGTATATTTTATTGGCCACTGTATGTAATTTGTATAGTTTTCTTTTCACTAATATGGTAAAAGATATAATAACATTAAAAAATGTGCAATTTAAAATACAACTACTTCTACGTCAACATTCCATAATAAAGCAAGTGTCACTGTCACAACAATATAAAGCGATACAAAAAACCGGCGCCATTTGCATAATCTGCTAAACAAATAGAGCATGCAAAATGACATCGATAAAACAAAGTAATTTATAAACACATCGATAAAAAGAAGTGAATGACTTGTAATTTTTAATGTATTCGTTTCTCATAACGGGTAATGTTGCAAATGAATGAAAAGCATGTTTGATTGAACACGATTTATTTAAATATAATTTTTATAATAAAATGGAAATTTTAAAAGATTAAAATTACATTATCCTTAAACAATTTGCGGGACGGTTCTGCCCTTTCGTGAGCAGAGTCTCCATCTCTCAGTCTCGTGGCCCAGCTCGTTGCTAGAAAATATACCCTAAATTGAGTTTAGTAAAGAGAATTGTTAGATACAATAATTTAAAAAAGAAAAGACAGAAGATATACACGACATGTAACATAGCGATATAAAAAGTTAAAAACTTGAAATTATGCGTAGAATTAATAGACTGAGAGAAAAAGAGAATAGAATATAGTCAAAATAAAATTATTAATATTATAATATACAGCACACAGACGATTTTGTTATTGGAAGAAAAGTTTAATAATTTTAATTCATTTATAATAACTGGTGTTTGGTTTAATTTTACTATCACGAATAAACACAGAACACAGTTGTGAAGAATCGATGGTTTATACAATTAAAAATTCACACATTATTAATATTCACTCGAATCCATTTGCTTGCTAATAAATGTATAACAAAAAGCATGAGTTACTGTGTAAATCTATTCCTTTCTACCAAAAAGCACTTTCGCTGTAACAATGCGCATAGCAAAATCTCAGCGACTTATAATAAATATAAAATAAAAAACAAAACAAAAGAACAAAACAATTTATTGTGCACACAACCTACTTACAATATGTATAGTTCTCTAAAATTATTATCAGTCTTGTGTGTTGTATATACATAGCTCGGAAACAATAAATGCATAAAAAAGCAATTCGAGTATTTCTTTATTAATTCGAGCTTATTTCGAACACGAAACTTTTGTTTTAATGATACACGTCAACCAGGCAACATATCTTGAGCATATACATATTTAATAAATATTTAAATTAATTTCATGTCCTACTAGAACTAAATTTAAAGCATTTTTTGTGTGAATTCGTTGTAAAATAAGTGATTATTGAATTGATAACATTTTTATATACCAATGATGTCAGTAAAACTATTATTTATATACTCTAAGAATAACACTTAGATATATGCAACAAATTAATCGACAAAAAATTTAACCTAATCCCTATCACTACGATTTTATAATACTACCACGTTATTAATGGAAGCCTTAATTGTAACTGTATACAATTTTTTTAATAAAATGACAAATATTAAGTACTCGTAATTGGTAGAGTGTATGAGACCCATAAACTTCGTACATTAAAATATAACGGCCAATGATTAGAATACTCAAATGTAGGGGTTTTGCGGAAGGTTAGTATATTCTCAAGGTATGTGCTTTAAAACGGCTGAATAGTGTTCATCGTTCCCGTCTGACCTGGACCGCGTAGTGCCCATAGACTCGTACCCGTGCGTCTCCTGCGGAGTGGTGAACGTCTGCAGCTGATGCTCGCGACGCACCGGGAATTCACATCCGTCTCCGAGGCTGATGAAACGGACCACGGCTTTATAAAGTGGACATGCCACGGACAAACCTTTGGTATCTTGGATACGAATACTTTCGCATTTTTTATTTTTTTTTGAATTCCAATGAAGACACCGCTTCGGCCGAGGTAGGTTAGAATCCTTGCAAATGAGCCGGATCTTCCAGTAAAGGATGACATCGTGATGAAATCATAACATAGTGTTAGGGATTTTTCTAAACCCCACTAGCTAGTTCCTACCACTCTCAAGTTACAAAACTGCCGCCAAGTACCTATAAGTATGTTCCAGCTGCACTTGAGAGCCAGCCCCCCTTTAGTTTTAGCGTGTTTACCACCTTAGACTATATGTTCATTTAATATTAGGTGAGACTATAGACAAACGATAAAACCTATAATAAAGTATATAAAAAAATAGGACACCATAATTTAATAATATTTACCAAATTTTCGTTACCAATATGAAAAAGTTAATTTTAATTTATTGTTATTTTTTGTATAAAGTTTCATATTGTTCTCATTAAAAAAGGAAATTAAGACGTTGCATGCTAAATTAGAGTATAACAAATAAAAGTGCCTTAAATTAGATAATTATTTATCGATACCAAACATTCGTCCGCACTAATCGATAAGTATTGTATTCAAGCTGTCCATATTTTCATTTATTTGTAATTAGAAAAGCTATAGTCGACGCATTTTAAACTGAGTCGTAGGGCAATAAATGTCACTGACAGTAGGAACGTGCACGCAATGCAACCCGTTATCGCTATTTAGCTACCTGCGCACGCGGGGTCGATGTGTCATCGTGACCTTCATTAGCACTCTGACTCCTGATTGGTCGTTATGAGTAAGGGTTGTTGTTTTTCTATAAATATAAGATTTTTTGTGCAAAAAATCATACATTTGACATTGCTGATGTCCACAACGCTATTTTAACTCAAGAAGACTGGACCAAGTGTGTGAGGCATGCCGAGGAGTTCCAGGATAAGGACTTAAAGAAAACTATTTTAAGAGATTATGCACCACCCCTGATAATTAACCTACAGGAAGACTACACAGATGGAGAAGATACGGATGAGGATTTTTGAAGAACTAAGAAATATCCCTAGAAAAAATAAAAAACAAACATTTTATCTTACAAATTAATTTTTTTTAGATAGCCAAAAAATTATTCCTATTAATACCTAACATAATTTAGCATATCGATCTCACCTATCCCGTTATCGATATACACCTCAACAATTCTTACGTACATCACTACACCTCTCCATAAGACCTGTAAGTGCGAGCAAGACAGATAGATAATTATGATTTATGACCCGAAGCCTCAGTCCATAATGCGTCGACTATAAGAGTACACTGTGAGCACGTGAGTTTTGTTATATGAATAGGGACGTCATAGGGTTGTGCAAATCTATCGGTAAATGAAACAACAAAACATATATACCGTTAGTATGGTGAGAAAAACAATATCGATCTTCAGTTAGTATTTATTCAGGTGTAAAGTATTCAAACACCATTACATTAAAAATTAATTTAATTAAAACTAGTCATTCACTTCTTTTTCCACACGCTTATGCAACAATACATGCACACTCTAGTGCAACTTTGTTAAATAATATTGATATCGACTTTAGCTATATTTTATCTATGTGATATTTACAATTATGTTTACCAGAGCCGTAGCCTTGTGCAGGGTAAATGTTCTTGAGAAATAAAAGGCAAGAGCCTCGTCTAATCATAGTAACATCATCAACGTCTTTGTAACAGAAGTATTTTTTATGAGAATACAGTAATAAATATTCAAAGATTTTTCCAATAATGATGCTAATTGATTGTAACGGTATCCGATAAGATGAAAGTAATCCCTAGTTTTAATATATTTTCTTTATGGAAATAGTGCAAAAAGTTGTCAAGAATCATCATTCTTGTCTCAAACAGAATTGGGTAAACTGAAAAAGTTTAAATTACAAAACTAATGAATTACTACACCTCGCTGGTAAAAAAACTGGTAAAATTTGTCGTTACAAGCTTCCTCTATTTGGCTACGGCCAAGGTGATTTATATGTGCACATTTCATCTACAATATTAAAATGAAATAAAATCATGCTATATACATAATCCCCAATTAATACGTTCACATTTATTAGTTACAGACGGTTACTCGGTCATGTTAGCCGTCAGACGGATGAATGAGGATTTCAATCTTAAAAGTATGTAAGAAATATACATACCTGGTGAATACTGGAACGAACCACAGGTTAGGGCTATTACCGAAAACCTCTTTGAAATTATTGTAAGCACCCATCGAGAACCCATTCTTATCTGCACCTCCCCTGAACATTGGCGCCCGGAACGCTTCTGAAATGTTAAGACATGTGGCTAGGTACAGTGGCGAAGAGTCCATATAGCTCGATTCCCATTGGTTACCCTTTAAGAATTGGCATATAACGTAAGTACTTAATGACATACGTAGGCCAAATGTAATTAGGTATATTCAATTGTCATGCATGCCACGTACTGTGCTCGAAATTTATTTGACGTCTAAAAATGTATAATAGCATCATGTCATTTTCAAAGACTACGGTTTATGCCATACCATCCCATTTCTTTAATTTCCTTAGGGAGCGAACAAAGTTTGTCTCGCTCTGCTGGTAACCAATAAGGAGCCACCAATTTATTCTGGCGTAGTAGCGAATACGAATTTACAAGATAATGGCAACTCTGACACAGGTTAGATAAGTTTAAAGTTTATAAGTGGTTGGCCGCCGGCTTATAATAGTGTTAGAATATACGTATTTTAAAAGAGGAAGCGAGAAAGGGCCACCTCCAAATTAAAAATTATATGAGATATTTGAGATTGTATGTTGAGGGATGGTTTGATGCAAGTATGTGTGGGTGTTCGATTTTAAAGTTTTGTGATTATTTTATTTTGATATAATACATTGGGGTAAATGATTCATAACCAATAAGTGTAAGTTAACGGCAATTTAGTTTCAGTTTGGTAAATCAAGATAAGAAATGGCATTAATTCACATCGACTGTTATTCTATTGATTGTTGTTTTTATCGCCATCGGTTACGTTGGTGAATTGGTATATGGCTGAAATGACTGATATTCTGTTAGGTAAGATCTTTTTTACTCCGTCCTCCCTTTTCTTGATTTCCACTTCACTGTTACCTTCACTGCTAGCTATCACCCTCAAATAGAAAGTCTGTCGGCAAGCACTTATGAATGTGTCCCGGCAGCTGCACTTGAGAGCCAGTCCCCTCTAGGTTTAATGTGTTTACTATCTTGAACAAGATCATCATTCAACATCAGGTATTACTGTAGTCAAACGCCTTTAAAGTATAAAAAAGAGAAAATGTACCCAAAATATGGTGTTCAAAATATCCTATAAATAAAAGCCTGGAAAAAAAGTATCGATAAAATCAAATACACTCTATTATTTTTAGCAGCTATGATTTCAATCCATACTTGTGTTATTGTGATGGTGATCTATCGTATAGTACCGCAACTGGAAGGAAAAGGAGCGTATCTAACAGAAATACAAATAGGAAAAAAGTAGAAATGTTTGTAGCATTTAACGAAGTACCTCTAACTCGTTTTTTGATTACGTGTAATTTGAAAGTAGAAGTTTGTGATTGAACAAAAAATATTGTTCGATGCACCTGTTGTTCTGATTCCGAATATATGTATAAAACTTAATAGTATCATAAATGACACATAGGATGCATCGTTTCCGTCCTTCTCATGGACGGTAAAATACATTTTGAACAAAAATATTCTTGTACAATTGTCTGGTAAATTTAGTGAAGTCTTACTATTTCATGTAACCTAAAAAATCTGTTGGATTTAGTGAGTGTACAACATGACATATATTTACTTCTAAAAATAAAATTAAGTCGGCCGTTGACTGAATTTAGCTTAACTAAGTTTTTGAGAAAATATATTTAATTATCAAGAGTGTATTGAGGTCAGAGTTAAAATACTAAGTCCCTGAAATTTATTCTCTAGTGGATCATGAGGTCTTATATTGTTAATTGCTCGAAATGCCCATTGGATTAATTTGTCCATGGCAATAAATTAATACGCT